>PVKZ01001175.1:204974-463527 GCA_004027375.1 Macroglossus sobrinus
TTTTTTTTTTTTTTTTTTTTTTTTTTTTTTTTTTTTTTTTTTTTTTTTTTTTTTTTTTTTAGCAGTCTTCTCTGCTTAAGCTTCTGAGTGAGTTATCTCCACAACAGGAAACAGACTATGGAACCAAGCCATGCTCAGAATTACACACTATCTCTCCCCTAGCACCAAATTGGCTTGTTATCCTACAACCAAACTTGCGTACTTTGACTTGGAGGCTTCTAGGCCCCTCATGTAAAGGTGCCCTTGCTGAGTGCTGCCCAGCTGCCCTCCTGACAACTTTAAGGAGAACATGCTAGGATCAAGGTATGGCCCTTACTAACCATGTCTCCCCGCACTTATGGTAAATCCGGAGCCAACCACTTCCTGCCCCCTCCTAGAGCCCAGCATGGAGTCAATGCTTACAACTGAACTTAGGCTTAAGAAATGAATTGATTGATTGATAGTGAAGAGACAACCCACATTTCCAATTTTTCACCAGCAACTGTCTTCCTTTCTAAACAGATCGTTTGACATTATAAGAAATTATATTAAGGTAATTATGCTGTTCAAATTACTCTGCTTAATTGCTTCTAAAAGTGAATAGAACTCCGGAAGGGAAGAGCTGTAAAAGCTGAGTCTGTGTTCCAGCTGGTTCCTCTTACAAGCAGGTATGAGTGGTTTCTAGTTTACAAGAAGTTGCATGATAAACTAGAGCCACAGGGGTAAGGAAAAGAGTGAGATCTCTATTTTAAACAAGAGATAAACTTTGGTTGCTTAGTCTCTTGGTATTAAACCGAATTATAGCACACCGGGGACCTTCCTCTCCCAGAAAACAAAACAAAACAAAACAAAACAAAAATTTTGTTTATGTTTTGTCCACCCTGCTGCTGTTCTGTCCTCTTTTGTTTCTTTATATTCTCCCAGAGCTGGAATCTGGGGAAAAGTGGTTCTCACCTCTCTCTCTCTCTCTCTCTCTCATGTTTAATCAACAGAAGTGAATTAAGTAATTCCATTGAGCCAGAAAAATCCAGAGCACTCTAGAAAGGGATAAGCATGCAAATAAGAATAAAGTCTGATAACTTGGTGTGTACTGAGTCCAAGAACCTTTGATTTCAACATGTGATAAAGAGGAGAGGTGAGTCTAGAATACTTTCCTTGAATTGGAAGAAGAGAGCTGAGGCAGGCAGAAGACCTCGCTGAATTCAGCCTTCATGTGTTTTCAATGTAGTTACCTTGAAATGATACTAACAAAATAGGTGGTGGTGATGGAGGGGGCATGGGAAGATGGGAGACGGTGATGGGAAAATAATGTTTTTGAGAAGCATTAAGACAGAGAAGAGCAATTTGCAGGCTTTTTGTGTAGTCTGAATAACACCTTCTATTTTCTGTACAAATGATCAAAGACAGAATTCAGGAGGGAAAAGGCATGACCAGCCTAATCTTCAGCAAGGGCTCTGGGCTGGTGATAAAAGATTCCACTAAGGTGTAAGCCCGAGTTTTCTTCATCAAAGCCACCACATAAACATTTGATATAAGAGGACAGATGACCAACTGCTGGTCATGGCCATGCTTTCATACTCAGAGGGGAACTGCATGAGAAGTCACTGGCCAAAACCAATGTCCACTTCGCTGATAAGTTGGTCACAGAGTGCACATGCAGCCATGAACAGAGGCTCAAGGCGGGGTTGTAACTTAAGATGGGCCTAAAAACATGGAGCTTTGTGGGGAGGTGCATGCTACCACAGAGCTTCCTGAAACATGGAAGGCAGTGTAATGGGGTCCAGGGGTTTGTGGGTTAACTCAGATCTTTCCTCTTTCAGAATGTGCTGGTCACTCCCAAAAAAGAACAATTTTCTGAGAAAGACAAAATTTCAACTTTGACTGGAAGCCTTAGTTTCTGCCATCTGTAATATCAGGGTAATAAAGTGCCTACTTCATGAAGTTGACGTGAACAACAAATGAAACAATCTCAAGTCCCTAGCACAATGCTTGGCACATACAGGGGCTCAGATTTTAGATATTGTTGGTATTAATATTAGTATAAATGTTTAATATTTTCCCCAGGATACTCTCTATCAGTCAGGAAAACAGAAACCACCATCGATCTTTCAAATGGAGGTTTTTAACATAGGGGATTGGTGATGCAATCATGGAAGAGCTGAGAAACCAGACCATGGGACAGTGAGGAATCCCAGAGGTTACCAACAGTAGGAAACTGCTTTCAGTTTTAGTGCTGGAGAAACAAAAGGAGAGTCCAGAGGGCAAGGCCATCAAGCTGGATTTAGAAACATGATGGGGCCTTTCCAGTGGGAGGTGAGCCAATAAAGGAAGGGTATGTATTTCTAGTGCTAGGATCACAGGAGAAAAGCAGCCATTGCTACTCTCTCTTGCTGAGATGCCACCAGGGGTAGTGTGAGACAAGAAGTAATAATCTGCTTTCTTCACTCTTCCCACCTTCCAGTCTTCCGCTAATGTCTTCCATTAGCTGGACCTACCCAGTAGCAAGTTTGCAAGGGGGTCTGAAAAATGTAGTTCTGTACCATACTGAGTAAAGCAGGAAAAGAGAAGGGAGTGGATATAAAAACAATCAAACCAATGACCAGTATTCTTTATGAAGGGGGAAGAGTTGACTTGTTGCAATCCTTAGAAGGTAGTAGAGATGGTCTTTAGTCTTCTCAGCCTTTTAGCCCATGGGTTTGCCCTCTGCTAATTATTTCATGCTCATCTTGCTCATTTAAGCCTCTTCTGAGGGCATTTTTTCCTTCTGAGGTCAATGGCTGGCGATAGTTAAAAGCGCTGCCTCTCAGGGATTGATGCTAGAGCATGAACCAAGATCATGAAGTAAGGAAAGATGTCCTAATGGTGACATTTTAGGCTCTCAATGAGGGTATTTTGTTTTTATTTTGTTTTTAACCCTAGGGGTCTTTATTTCTAGAGTCATGAATTATCTCATTTTATCGTGCTTGGTGCTATCGTCTCGCAGGTGTGCATATTTTACAAATTAAAGATCCTCGATCAGTAGAAAGATTACGACTTGATTGCAATAATCATTTTATTATGGTGATCTAGAAATGAAACCACAATATCTCCGAGGTCTGCCTGTAGGACATACACTTTGTTTATATATACAAATTACTTCATTTGTCATCATCATCCTGTGAAGTAGATGGACATGGATTAATTCCCCATTTTTCAGAGAAAGCTCAGAGAATTGAAGAAATGTGTTCAATGTGATACAGCTGGGATTCAAATCCAGGCTTCTCTGACTCTCACAGAAGGAATCTTCCCTTTCTGCATGGTACTTTTCTCAAGAAAAAAAAGTGGGTTCAAGGACAATGTCATTTATTTGGAGTAGTTCATTCTTTCTGCTAGTGAAATGACTCCTTTATCACATATTAAATTCCAATTTAAATTTTCTCCAATTTAATTGATCTAACTCTGTTTGAATACCATACAGTTTTAATTACTTTAGCTTTAAAGTATGTTATAATATATGGCAAAGAATGTCCCTTCTTCCTTATTCTCCTTTTCCTTCCTCAACATTTTCTTGATTCTTCTTGAATTATTGTCTTTTCCAGGATACTATTGGAATCCACTCATGAAATTCCAAAAAAGAAATTTATTGGACTTTTGATTGGACTATATTTGAATGGCAAATTAACTTGAAGAGTATTGTCATCTTTGCAATAGTTGAGTCTTTCTATGTAACAGTGAGTCTTTCTATACAACCTGGGGTATCTCTCCACTTACTCAAATCTTTTTTTATGTTGTTAGGTAAAGTTTTATGGCTTTATTCAAGCAGGTACTGCATATTTCTTGTTAGATTTATTTCTAGACATTATAGTTTTGGTTGCAGATATGAATAAGGTGTTTCCTCCTCCGAGATTTTGTAATTGGCTATTGCTGAGGTAGAGAAAGCTCCTGGCTGTTGTGTACTTTGCATCCAATCACCTTCTCAGACTCACTTGTTGGTTTTAATGGCTCTTCAGTGCACTATCCTGTTTTCAAGGTAGGGAATCAGATTGTTTTCCATATCATATTTAAGTTGTTCTTCCTTTTATGCCTTTATTCCCCCACAAGCACTCTATAACTTATCTTATTGCCTTATATCCTGTCTTGAATAGTACTAATGTCTGCATATTTTTATTGCCTGTACTAGATTGTCTGAGAGTAGAAATTGTCTTATTTATCTTTATGCCACCTCTCCTTATTCCCCCAAGACCCTAGCATATTACTTGGCATAAAGTAGCTAGTATATGCTCAATAAAAGTTTCTGTAATAATTAGTCATACCTTGTAGTGTAGCGAATTATACATATTAAATTCAGGTTAGATGTTGTGTGAAATAGCATTTTGCTTGAATCAACTGTATCTTAACCTGACTTCCCTGTATTCTAAGGCATTTTATCCAGTTCAGGCAACTAAATTGGAATCGTATTGCACTGTGGAGGGAGACCCTCAGAGTACAACAGAAAACAGAGACATCAAATTTTTGGTTTTGGAATTAAAAGTTCAGGCCCAGACACAAAAACAAACAAACAAACAAACAAACAAAAACAAGCTTTATGGTTAAATGAATTTCAGTCCCCTTCCTATTCAGCCTAACACACACACACACACACACACACACACACACACACACACACGCATGCATGCACACACTCACACACATAAGAATAAGCAAAGATTTCCTGAAGAGGGAAGGGGAGGGCCTGCAAAGCTGCACCCAAGTTAGCAGGAAGAACCCTATGCCACAGGCTCTGTTTCAGCAGAGCCATCAGTGACCCCAGGGGACTGTTGGTCTTTTTGTATGTGAACAGAGGACATTACCCCAGCTAAAGAGCTATTTGTTATCCTTTAAGATGTAGCCAAAGTATACCATCACCTATTGTCAGTCAGCAGGTCAATGATGATGAAATGGCAGGAGTGATGGCCATCCCCCCACCCCGGCCCTGAGCCTTTGCTAAGTCTCTATCCTACCCACCCTTTGCCAACACTCTGCTGTCCATGGGCCAGGGCATCCCTAAGCCCCCAGAGAAGAGAGAGGGCCTTGACACATAGAAGGGTAACAATGACCTAAAAAGAAAAGCCCTTCTCTTCTGCACCCACCAAACCCTTGACAAGGGGGCCCAGAAGAAACCTGCTCTATGTCTCCCAACTGGTGGAGGCAGAGGGTAAACAAACACCTGCTGACAATTAATCTCTCTAGGGAACATATTGGCTGAATCAATGGTGACAGTTCCTTTGTACCTGCCCACCACCCCTATGGCCTGGCAAGGGCCTGGTACATGAAGAGCTTTCTGCTAGGTGAAGGTGTGGAATTCAGCTCGGGGGCTGCTCCAGAGATGCAGGAGGAGAAATCACTTAGAGCAGCAGGATGGGAGTAGGTCCCTTCCTCCTCTCCTACTCAGACCAGACACCTTCCCCACTGCTCCCTCCTGTAAAGCATCAGTTAGGGTATGAGGCTGCCAGCTGTCTGCTGCAAGGGACTTACTGAGAGCCTGCTGCACTAATGGTTCCAGAACCTCAGTCTACTTAGCTCTTCAGCCTCATGGGGGAAATTAGCCGCGAAAACCAGTGCTGGGTAACCAGGCAACAAAACTAATTTAAAGCCGAGTTTTGATGCTCCTATGTGCCCCCTTCTAGTGTATTGTCACATTCAGGATTCAGAAGTGGGATGGGATGCCGTACTGTGTAGTTTGGGGAAGGGGAATGGGTACCATTAGGTGTTTCAAGCTGACCCACAGCCCTAAGCACAGTAACTTTAGAAAACTAGAGAATGTCTAAACTGGGGGAGGGGGGCTTCAGAGATGTTACATTTAACTTAATTTTGTTCCTACTGAGACCCCAAGAGATGTAGTAGGCCTGTGGTCCCACAGACAGTCAATGTCACCTCCATGTACCACCACTCAGGCACTATAAGTCCTTTGTACCCGTCTGATCACAAAGCAGTCTTACCTTTTTGTCTTTTTGTTCAATCCATTGTAGCTTTGTGTTTACATCTTCATCACTGCCTTTAAAGGGGCTGTGAGAGCGAGATTGTCTTTTTTTCTTCTCTGAAACATCCAGCATATGGGCTAATGAACAATTGGCACTTCAGGGATGTTTGTTGAGTGAATATATGAACTTTACCCCTTACTGCTAAGTCAAAACAGGGGGCTGAAAGATGAAATAGAGCCACTCTCCCTCTCCCTAACCCTAATGTCCGTGTGCCCTGAAGTCAACCAGGTAGCCTCTCAAGGCTTCATCTGCAGAATGGGACAGGTTGTGAATGCTGCAAGGGCCCAGGACGACCATATAGTAACTGTGCTCTAGGAGCTCATTGTCAATGTGCTCTTCCTTTTGCAAACGTACTTGGCTCTTTCTGATCTTGTCTTTGCCTCCTAGGCCTGCTATAAAAAATACCACAAACTGGGCAGCTTAAAACAACAGAAGTTTCCCTTATAGTTTAGGAGGCCAGAAATCTAGTCTAGGTGTTACCAGCGTTGGTTCCTTCTGAAGGCTCTGAGGGAGATTCCTTCCTTGCCTTTCCAGTTTCTGGTGGTTGCTAACACTGTTCAGTGTTCCTTGGCCTATACATGCATCACTCCAGTCTCTGCCTCCATCTTCACATCAGCTTTTTCTCAGCATCTTCGTGTGTCCTATTCTGTCTCTTACAAAGACACTTTTAGTAGATTTAGGGTCCACCCTTATCCAGTATGACCTCATCTTAATTCTTACCTCAATCCTACCTGCAAAGAGCCTATTTTCAAATAAGGTCACATTCTGAGGTTCCAGCTAGACATGAATTTGGGAGTGGAGGAGCATCTTTCAACCCACTTAGACCTGTAATTCATTAACTAGATTTGGTTCTCTGCTCCAGTGTATCCAGCCACACACTTTCTAGTGATAACTGGGTTTGTGAAGCCCTCAAATCCTGCAAAGCAGCAGGAGGAGAAAGAGAGAATTAAGTGACTGCTTGTTGAGTGTCTGCATGTGCCCAGGGCCCCACTAGGCCCCGTACAGCCCTTCTTTTATTTAATCTTCCTGGCAGCCCCCATGAGATATTATTACCCTCATCTTCCTAAAGAGAAAAACACAGGCTTAGAAGAGTTAAAAAGCATCTGAGATTATGAATGACACTCTAGGGTTAAAGCTCAGATTTGTCTGACTCCAAATCCATTTCTTTATATTACACCCATTATATGAGTGAGCACTGCACACTGGGGTTACAACAGTGAAAAAAGCCCTATAATGTGGACATTACATTCTGGTTGAGGAGAATACTTAAAATAATGTTAAGAAGAGATAACAGCTTTAATGACAATACACCAGGGTTATGTGACAGGGACTTAGAAAATGTGTTCAGTAAATATTTCTCTCTGGAGAGACTCTTAGTCTGAGACTCTATGTCAAGAAAAAGCCAGCAAATGGGAAGTGCAAAGGCCCTGAGGTGGGAATGAACTTAACAAGTTAAAAAAAAAAAAGAAAAATAAATCCAATGGGGCTGGTGTGAAATAGAGGTGAGGGTGGATTAGAGAGGGAGATGGGCCCAGATCAAACAAGGCCTCAAAAGCAGGTAAAGATCATGAAATTTCCTTGAGGTTGATGAAAACCCTTGAGAAGGGCTATATCAGGGGTGCAATGTAACCTCATGGATACTTTTAAAAGATCACTTACATTCTTCTGTAGAGAACTAATTGTACCAGGTCAAGGAGGAAACTAGAGAATGGTTAGAAAGGTATATAGAGCATGTACAGGTGAGAGATAATGAAGGCCTAGACCAGCATGGAGCCTGTACAGATGGATGAAAGAGGGTGGAGTGACAAAATTTTGGGATAGATCTGGGTTGGGTGACCAATTAGCTATAAGCTATGTTTAAATGGAGGAACCAGTGTATGTGTGTGTGGGGGGGGGGCGGGGGGGGGAGTCCTACGTTTGACTTGAGCAACTAGGTAAAAGGAGGTGTCTCTTTCCAAGAAGAGATGTCTGGTGAAATTGAGAATTTCATTACATGTGTGGGTAAAAACTTGGACAGAGAGCCATCCTGCCACTTCCACTTCCAACCCACCCAAGCCAAAATTGTAAGATGTTAGCTACAATCCACTTCCTAGTGTACATTAGACTATCATATAATTTTCCTTTCTGTCAGCTACCTGAGAGTAGATTGAAAAACCCAAGATGGTGTTGGATGGAGGGTTCAGGGAGGGAAAAATCTGGAGCCAGGCACAGTTCTAGCAAGCAGCTTGGGAGGACAGGCTCACTGCTGAGGAAGCTTAATAACAAGCACTCGAGACTTTTGGGGACAGGAAAACTGCAGGCATGGAAGCGAGGTTTCCAGAATCAGGGAACTGATTGTTTGGTGGCAGGAGTAGCAGCCTGAGCAATGGGGTCAGAAACTAGGATGGGTAAGAGCAGCCTGTAGATGGTAGGAGGTGCAGTGGGGCCAAGGGGGGAGAATGGGCACTGTGGCCACTAGAGAGGCAAGTTGTGCTTTTGGTGTAATGCTTGCAGAAAGCATGGTGCAGGCATCGTGCCTCGGTGAAACACTCAGGGTGGCCCGTCCATGGAGGAAGGATCTGATTAACAGAGGTGCACTGAGGTGGTTATGTCTGAAACCAGTTTGAATGTGCCACTTCTTCCTTTCCACCTTCCACATTTCCCAAGGGATTTCAAGTTTAACAGGTAATGAAAATGGTAAGCTAGAAGATGTAATTCTACCTATGGTATATCAGGTGTCCTCCAGGAGTGGGGGAAGTATTACCTACACAGATCAAGCTCTTATACACCCCTCAGATCACACCAAGCGAGCTGCCAGCCTCCTACATCACTTGTGAATAGGACCCGCTCATCTCCTCATCTGTCAGAATATTCTATTAGTTAGAACACCTCACTTCTCAAACACACATTTTCTGTATCAGGGGCTGTGTAGACACTAAGTTTAAGTGTAAATATGTAAAAATTTTTATTTATTCTATACCTATTCCCCAAAGGTAACAGAGGCAACTTACTCATGAATTAGGGCAGTTAAGATGAAGATCTTTAAAAAGAGCTTGCTTAAATTACATAAAAGAAAGAAAGAGGAAATTGCATCAGGAAACAGAATAAGAGGTCATCCCTATAAAACAAGAAAGCACATTTGTTTATTTAGATTTTTGTGTCTTAAAAAGAGAAGCAGTATAGAAGTAAACATCTGGTGAAGTGATGTGCCATATTGGAGGAAAAAAAGTTGCCTTAGAGACATACAGAGGTCTCTAAGATCTAGGTGTGACATTGGACAAGATATTAGCTTCTTTGAGCATAAGATTTCATAGTTGTACAATGAAGGCAGTTATGGTAGGCAGGGTGCCTACTAGGCACTCTCCCCATTCCTGGCTCATAATCTAGGAGGAAATATGTCATGAGGACCTTATATAAGAACCAGTGGGTAACAGAAGAGACAGTGCCATCTGGTCAAATCCACCTCCTCTTTGGCCTGATGGCGCAAACCACATCTTACAAGAACTCTTATCTGAAGGAAAGAAAAATACCCCCTGAGCCTTGGAAGTGGGAGCAGAGAAGACTCTTCCAGGAATGGACACTCCAGGCTCCAAGTCCTGCTGAAGTGGGTAATTCTATCTGTGTCTGCAGCTTATTTTGGAGCAAAAAGCTGGCAGCACTGGAGGCTGCTGAAGGTGTCACCATTCCTTAGAAAGCCCAGACACGACCGCACACCTCTGAAGCTGGCCAAGCTTCTGTGTCTGGACCATCCCACCATGTTCTCTGAAATCTTTCTTCCTCTGATGTTTCTTCTAAGGGAACAGTGTCCTCACAGGACCCCTCTCTCATGCCCTGTTTCATATCAAGCCTCCTGGTACAGAAACCTAGATTGCAAAATACTTTCTGGCTACTCACTTCTCATTAAAACTGGCCCACAATTCCACTCCTGGCAAGGCCTTGCTCTCTGCTAGGTACACAGAGAAAAGAAACAAAGAAACAAATTCTCAATAAGGTAATACGAATAATAATGACAGTGGGCAACACTGATTGAATATTCATGTTGTATTAAGTACTTTACAAGGATCTTCTCATTTCATCCTTAGGACAACTCGATTCTATCTTCATTTTACATAGAGTGAAACTGAGGCTCAGAGAAGTCCGGCAACTTGCCCAGGGTCACACAGCTGATACATGGTGAGAAAGAGTAAATTCATGAGCCTAAAGTATTAACTACTCTAATCTATGTGGCAGGCACTCCAGGTTTCTCCTACTGCCAACCGTTTATTGCAAAAGAGCTCTTAACTTTGTCCTACAAAAGAATGCACTAACTATAAAATTAACTATTTGTGGAAGAGGTATTTTGGGTTAATAATTACCCTCCCAGAGCCTCTTAGGTGATCTCCTGGGTATTCAGCCTCTCTGTGCTTGAGATTCCTGTCTATAACATAGAAATAGGAATACATACATATTTTAGGGTTGTTATGAGGTTTAAATGTGTTACTGTGTGAAAAGTGCTTAGAACAGTTCTTGGGACAGGGTAGGTGCTACACGAATATATTATTATCACAGCCATTGCTGTCAGGGCAGTGGCTACCAACTCCAGCCATGTCTGAGGAAGGTCCTCCTACAGGGGGAGCAGGTGGATTCCCAGGAGAAGAAGAGCAGTAGGTGCTAACTGCAATCTCCTGTTCTGGCTCCTCTGGACAATCAGACCTTGGTGGCCAGAGAAAGAAACCAAGGAGCCTTGGCCATGCATGGGTGAGATGGCATTTTCTAGCCAGGCCACTTCCAGTGTTTACTAGCATTCCAGGGTACAGGCCTCTGTGGTGCTGGTGTTGGGTCAGGTTGGGTGTTATTATTTTCTGTAGTGTTGACCCACCAAAAAGGACTCTTCATGGTTAATTGGGCTCAAATTCATAACCAGAGTCTACCAGTCATTGTTTGCAGAGGTTCCTCACACATGCTGATTTTCAGGGAAAAGCCACAGACTGAGTTGCTAAGCCTCCTGCACTGTGCTCTCACTGTCTGAGTTGACCCTTATACGAGAGCTCTTAAGATTTAAATTCAAATAGGACCCAGGCTTTTCTCATCCAATCTGAGCTATGTAGTTATAACTTTATTTTCATCTTCACCAACCAATCACCAACCAATCACCAACCAATCAACCAGAATGGCTCCATTCCAACCAATCAGGACAATGCTATTTGGACCAAACAACTTTGTAGATCCAGAGTCCTCATTTGCATAGAAATGAACCAATCAGGTACTGCAGGTGAACACTCTTCTCTATGTAAGCCAGCTTTGCCCTCCCTTAACAGTATGCACTTTGGGTTTCCACCAAAAGTTGAATTTCCTTGCCTTACTTAATTGGGGAGCCCACAGCCTAGCCCTACCACAGTTGAACTATGTTTACTGAGTAAAGTCTCCCATCTTTGAGGCACCAGAAATTGGGGATTCTGGTTTGTGTTGAATTGGCGGCAGTGACCTGTATTGACAGGAGTAAGTCAAGAGGATTGTCTTGCATCTGAAGGGAAGGATGGGACCATCACAGGACTGTCAGGTGTTACCACTCATGTGCCAGAGTCCTGTCTCCTCTTGTCCTTTCTTCTTAGTTGAATCCTTTGGTGCTTAGTGGACAGGGCATGTCAAAGGAAACATGGGTAAATAAAATTTGCCCTTGGTATAGTAGCTGGTATAGTGGCTTGTACTTCCATCCTCCCCACTGCTTGGGTCCTTAGCTATTTCAGTTATGGTCCCAGTGCCCTGTCCTGGGGTCTCACATAGGTCTGGCCCTTCTAAGATATTCTCTTGGCAGCCCCTGTGTTTATGTACCTCTATGACCTGATCAGCAGATTCTGGGGGCTGATGTGGGAGCTCTGACTCTGTTCTGTGTACAGCCCTGTGTCAGATGCTGAGCTTCATGGGGTACAAAGGACCCTCAGGAGGTCGGGGCTGCAGTGGCCATTGGCATCTCTTCTCCTGGAGAGGTTGGGCCTTTCTTACAAAATTGTAACAAACCATGGAAACTAAAAAATATGGTGTCATTCAATAAATACAGATTCAATCCCATCATGATTTACAGAGAATCCTAATTAACCTAATTAGTGAGATCAATTCGGGTCAACCCAGCACAGTGCCAGCTCCTTACCTGTATTATTCAATTTGAGAAATGCTTCCTGAGCACCCAGTACATGCTAAGCACTGCTATGGCCTTGATCACAAAGGAGAATCAAACAGGTACAGACCCTGTCTCCTGGGAGCTGAGGCCCAGAGGAGTGAGAGCTAGTGGAAAAGAAACCTTGTCATCAAGTGAAGACATAGATAAGAGAGACAGGAAGGGCAGTGCCATGTTCAAGGCGTGGCATGGAGACTAGTGTATGAGTTTTGGAGTCATGTCCACTGGGAGTCAAGTCTTGCTCTTCCCTCCATAGCCATGTGGACTTGGCCAGTCAGGTGGCCTCTCTGAGTCCCAGGTCTTATCTGCATATGAGAATTAATACTTGTGCTATAGCATGGTTATGAGGAGTATGCCAGGAGATGTATATGTATTAACTGACTTAAATATAACAGACCTGTGGCCTGAGTACCATAACACATTTTATTATTCATTATGTTTGACACATTTTAGTTGCTGCTGCTGCTGCTGTTGTCATTATTATTATTGACTAAGTTCAGATTAAGAAATGACTAATTTTGTTGGCAGATGGTCAGGAAAGATCATACTGAAGAGGTGATATCTTTGCAGAGATGTTTGAATGGCAAAAAGATGTTCATCAGGCTGTTATTAGGGAAAAAGACATTGCAGGCATTGAGATCAACGTGGGCCAAATGCACAGGGGTAATACTCAGCATGGTATGTTCAAGGAACTAGGTGGCACGACTGTAGCCTGATTGACTGCTTCCATGAACATTTTAGTCCTTCCCTTCAAGCTTGTGGAACAGGAATATGGAAACAGCTTCCAGTCCACTTTTGATAGGAGATGCCAATATCTACTGAGTCCCGTGCCAGCTCCAGCACCGACAGCTGAGAGTCATGATGCTGGTGACCTTCCTGTTCCATCCATGGCTCTGATCTCCTAGCCTGGAGCCCACATGCAGCTGGCTTTGAGAGAGCTAATTGGCAGATGAGACATTGCAGGAGGCCCAGCATCCTCGCCCCTGGCTGTCCCTGACGCTGTGGCAGATGGCCTGCTTTCTCCAGCCCTTCAGAGACACCCCCTCGCAATTACTGCTCTGCAGCTGCCATGTACGAAGGTTAGCTTGGTGCTTCAAATGTGTGCCTGGAAGATTATGTAACCCACTGGCAAGAGAAAGCCAACCACACTTGGTGAGTTTAGCAAGATTAAATGTGTCAAAAGTGGGCTTTGAATATGAAATAATGCAAATGTCTCCTTAGTCTCATCTGAATGAGAAAAAAGTCAAGGTTGGTTCATGTTCTGCCTAAAATGCTATAGATTGAGAGCATGTTGAACTCATTCGTTCATTCTGCAAATATATATTATTATGCTCTAGATAAGTGTGATACATCAAGAATCAAACACAGTTAATGATCCCTGCCCTTAAGAAGTTTATGTTCTAGTGTAGGGTGAGACAGACAATAAATAGTAAACATAACAATTACATTACCTATTATGACAGAAGGTGGAAAATGTGAAATAAAAAAACAGCAGGGGAGAGAAGATCAGGAGTTTCAGGGACTGGGGTGACATTGCACATTAAATAAGTAAGAAAATAAGGCTTTCATTGAGAGAGTAGATTTGACATAAATTGTATTTAGGTGTCTTTTCAAGCTCCTGGATGCCAGGTATTTGATGGATAAGTCTGGGTGGAGCAGCTGAAATTGCTCTGTGGTGTCTTATCTTCCCTGATCCTTATGGGAACCTTGTTGGGGAGGGCTGGAGAAGTACAACCTTCCCACATAGGGTGACCAGCTATTTTGGGTTGTCTGGGCTGCAGTGGGGGGAGGTTCCCAGGACATGGAAGATTCACAGCTAAAACCTAGGAAGTCCCGGGCAAATGGTCACCCTGTCCCCACTGCAGTGCCTCAATAGGATTTTACTTCTAATCCAGCCCAGTGAGCCATCAACCTTGCCACACAGAGTGAACTGGCTGTTCAAGGCTCCAGCCTTGTCTTTTCCATCTGTAAAATCCCCCAGTGCCTTGTTTAAAATTTTTTTTTTGGTCTAAATCCCAATCATTTCAATTGATAGGCAAACTAGAACTAAAAGAGGTTTTGGATTTCATCAAGATTAAACAACAGAAGAACTTTCCTTTCTCCTCTTGTGATTTTTTTAGCCCATTGTTGGGGCTGAGAGGGAGGGGAAGTGATGTCCATTTTCAGAGTGCTTTTGAGAGTTTCCAGGGAAATTTACCAGCAGACATTGTGGAACTGAAAACATTGCCTCAAGTGAGGTCTGAATATTCCCCAAAGAGTTTCATCATTGAGGTGCCTTTGGAGTCAGATGTTCAGGGATTGACTGAATTCAGAGCTCCTCCAATACAGGATTGCCATGGTCAGCTGGGTGGTCCTGGCACAGAGCAGAGGGCCTGGCCTCTGGTTGGATGTCAGTTTATACCTCCTTTCCATCACCCAGGAACTTCAAACTTAACTAGTGCAGAACTGAACTCAGCAGTCTCCATCTCCCTAAACATATTCCTTCTCCCAAGCTCTGAAAGGTCTCACCATCCTCTAATCACCCAAGTCAGAAGCCTGACCAACTCTCTCTCTCTCTCTCTCTCTCTCTCTTTCTCTCATGCCCACAGCCCATAAATCCTGCAGCCTTACCTCTGTACTGCCTTCATCCCCACAGCCACTGCTCTTATGTAAGCCACTGTCATTTGGCATTTGGATGACAGCAAAATTTCCTCACTAGTCTCCTTATTTTCTCCACAAACCTTTTTCAACACTGATGAAGGGATCTTTTAAACATACTTGCCCAATTCTGTCACATTCTTCCTCAAGAGACCTCTAATGATTTTCCATTATTTGGTACATAAAGACCAAGTTCCTTAGTATTGCCTACTGTGCTCTCCAGAATCTTGTGTGCTTATCTGTCTGGCGTCAACTCAGCCCCCATTTCCTGCCACTGGATGCTCTTATTTACCTCAGTAATACAACATTCCTTAGGAGACTTTGCTACTCTTTTTTTACTCACACTATTTCCTCTTGAGACCCTTCTCCTTTTTTATCTTATTTCAAGATTTAGCTAATGTCACCTGCAGGAGGCTTCCCCAGACCTATAGCTAGAACAGGTATGCTGTGCTATCTATTGTCTGCTGATACTCAATGCCCTCCTGGGCTTTCTAAGCTTGTCCTGTATCACAGGTGCTGGAAGTCTGGAACTATATTATCCAAAATCCCCTACTAACAGAATTCCAGTTTACATTCATCGAATGAGAGGAGTCAAAAGAAAAGGATAAATCACTATTTACTTCAAGGAATGGCAGATAGATACTTGGGCGGTTGACAGCTTTTGGAAGTTCTTTTACTTCCTCTCTCTCTGAAGGGCCAGAATTTGTTTTCCATTATCATTACCCCCCATCAGTTTTATAAGTATTGAATCTCTTGCAATAAATCCCTTCTGTTAAAATATGGAGAGTGGTTCCTATTTCCCTAACTGATAGGTGTGCTGTTTACTTTCTCAAGTACAATTTTTCTTTACATATTCAGCATTTAGTCTAGTATCTAGCACTTAGTATGTACTAAATATTGTTACTAAGTTAAATTAAATCATAAGAAGAAATAAAAATACTGTACATTATTTTACTGCCCCAAACTACTCTACGAGGTATGGCTTTTTGTTTTTATTATAGCATCTGTTTCTTTCCATTCTCCCACTTTGTACTTGTAATGTCAGATTGTATATTGAATAAAATACTATGAAAAGAGAAAAACCATTGGAGTATGACAGTCATGGGTTCAAATCCTACATTTCTTACTTACCACCTTTGTGATCTTGTGCAAGTTATTAGCTTTTCTAAACTCAGTTTTCCAATCTGAATAGTGAGAATAGGTTTTTCAGAGTATTTGTGTGAACAGATACTCAATACACATTAATTCCCTTTCCCTTCCAAGGTAGAAGAGACATAAACTTTTTTAAATGTAAGTGGCCTCAGAGATTATTTGTAACTTCATCCTCTCATTTCATGAGGGGAAACTGAGGCTCAGAGAGAGAAAGTGACTGGTACAGAATTATAGTTATTAAGTGGTAAAGCCAAGAACAAGATAAACTCTTCTGACTCCAAAGGAGTTCATTTTTCCTATAGTATAGATAATAATAACAATGATAAAAATAATAATTTTGTGATTGCAGAAGAACAACTTAGACCTTCTTTCAGGCAAGGTCCCTGAATGAGAAAAAAATGTAGTGCCAAACACCTTTTCTCCCCAGATGTTCTTTGACAAACATGAATAAACACTTATTTGGCTACTGAAATTTTGAGTTTATTTGTTATCAGAACATAACCTTGCCTATCCTGATTGATACAGGATGTGAGCTGCATGAAAATCCTTAGCATTTGGCTGATATCGGATACAGCAACTTAGACTAAAGCACAGCTGGTATTGCAAACTGAGATAGATGCATGACACTCTAACTTACCAGAAAGATCCATGTTTCATGTGTAAAGTGAGAACTACAATGTGAGGTAGGCTTTTGGATTTTTGTTAGGGCTAGGCAGTCATGGACGGCAGGCTCTTCTTTCTGTGAAAGTGTTGTTTGAGGCTCGTGTTAAGCTGCAGCCAGGACCAAGAAAGCTACTTATGAGCCAACCTCAGATTCGTGTGTCTGGTTCACAGGTTCTTGGAGCCGCCTCCTTCCTCATGCTCCCAAATTAGCTTTAGATTGTTTTTTGCATAAGGTCTGAGCATCCTGGGGGGTTCAGGAATCTGAAATGTGGGATTTTTCTCAGGGATATGGAAGATTTTAATCCAAGAGTGGACAAAGAGTAATGAGGATTCTGGTTATACACTTTTGCAATTTTCCTGGAGTAAGGTGCCAAAAAATTAAATGGGATTATTTCAAATTCTATATCTAAGAAAGGAATAAAAAGCCATAGCTAGAAAGAATTTGTAATAAAAGCAATTGGGAAACCCCCGCTTGAAGACTAGGATGGCTGCATGAGGCAGGTTACAGAAGTTTGTATAGGTTTGAGAGGGGAAGATGAGAAAAACCCTGGAAGAATGATTCAAGAGTATAAAAGGCAGTTTTTAAGGCAAGACATTTATGAGTGGGAAAGTGGGCCTGGCACAGGTTTGGAGGAAATGTGTCAGGAAACACATAGTTAGATTTGGGAAGCTGGGGGATCAATAGGAAGTCATGGCTGAGTGAAGTCCAGGCTAAATGATCTCCTTCTGAGTGTGAGCCCAGGAGGGCAGGGAGTCTGTCTTGTTCACTTCTGAATCCCAGCATGCCGATGGTTCCTAGTGCCATAGCAGATCCCCTGTACATATTTGCTGGATGAATGACTGTTGAGAAAGTACGTCCTGGTGAGTGACAAAGATAGTCAGGATAGTCAGGATGTTTGGGCAATGGACACTTTTGCCTCTAACTATGGCTTTCTCTTTTGCTATGGGAAGCCATATCCAACAACTCAGAAGGCTGGGACCACAAATATCTAGGTCTGAAAACAAAAAATAGGAAAACAAACGAAGTCACTGAGATCCGGCAAACAATACATATGGTAGAAAAGGGGAGAACTGAATAGGCAGATATACATTGTAAAACTTAGCCTGAAAAGAGTCAGGAAATGCCAAGGGGAGATGGAACATCAGAGGCTACCCACTGCCACAAGAAAGGAAGAGAAGGAAAGAGAATTTGGAAGATGAGAAGTGAGACTTTAGAAAGGAGCCAATGGCATGAAAAGATGGACTTCTCCAGAAGCATCAGCAGTGACTTCGGTTTCTGGCATTCCTGCAGCTGAGTCAAAAAACTAGGGAGAAGGAATGCCATAATAGCCAGGATTCACAAAGCCTGTGCAGGAGACAGGAGCAGCAGTGGATGTGGGTCAGGCTGGGAAATACTCAGGGATTCAGGTGATAGTCACAGAGAGGAGTTGAGAGTATGAGAAGAGCAGAGCCACTCACACTTGGCTTGGGTAGGTTTCTAGTCACAGGATGGGAGGGGCAGGAGAAACTGATCCTGTGAAGCAGGCCTCAGGGATGCAAGGAACATAAGGCTCAAAGGGGCAATGGGAATTGGGAGCTTTTATAAACACGGGTTAGACTTGGAGGAGATAGAACTCTAAGACCAGGAGGCAGGGGGCTGTACCAGGGCAAATGCCAGTAAGACTGGCAATTCTAGAGAGTCCGAAATCCAGAATATTTTCTGTCTCACATTTGTTTCCTCCATCTTCTTTCTCCCGGATGTCACCAAGCATCTGCTTCATTTCATGGCTGGCAACAGAAACATGGGTTCTGAGAACATCACGTTTCTTGGCTAAATTTGGTGGGTGTGGGGCTAGGGTTGGGCTATTCTCGTGTGCCCTACTGACTTTCAAACCCTTTGAAAAGCAGGACACACGCATGATTCAGGATTGGATAAATCTAAACTCCTTGTTGATTCAGGAGACACACCCGGTCCAGGTCTTCATGCCAAGAGCAGCTGCTCCTAGAGGAGACACTCCGACTCCAGTTGGAGGATCTCTGCTGGTTGAGACTTAAGGGAATTCAAATCTGGAAGGGAAGGTCTTTCATTTCTTTGGATTTTAATTTGCAAAAGGAAGAGAACTCCAGTTTTGAACTTAGATTTTTCTCCTAGAATTTAAGAATGGAGAGGGCTCCACAGAGCTCAAATTCAGGGTAGTTTTAAGTTGCTTGTACTGTGCCCCGTGGGGGTATTTTTATGCTGCATGTGATATTTGTGGTACGGCTTCCTCTGCTGAGCTATATTGGACAGTGTGGCTGAAATTTGAGATGGGAAATATAATCGGGGTGAATTTTTGGCCTCGTGTGCTATGGGGACTTGAAGTAATTTTACTTAATACTCTGTTCTGACCATTTTAGAGGCTTCTGGGGGTGACAGCTGAAATGCCCATTCCACAGACCCCTGAGTGGTGATGAGCATCATGGCCAGAAGTTGTGAGGGCACGGCTCCTCTGCTGGCCTTCACCCTGAGAGGACAGGTGTCCCAAGGCTGACCATTGCCTTGGCCGTTTAGCCCCCTTGATTAAGTGGGCAAAATCTGGGTGGAGGTAAGCCAGAATACTTATCCCACCTGCCTCTTGTTTCCACAAATAAAAGGCTTTCTCTCTGTTGTCTGCTAACTTAGAAGTCCCAAGAACAGTGAAGGTGCTAACATTCAGAAGGCTACGTGTTGACCAGGAAGTGGAATGGGACTGTTAAAACTACTGCTGATGGACAAACCCAAAGGTGCCATTGTATGAATTTGAAAATGCTTCATTTGGGCAGGCAGGGCCTGACAGGAACAGGAGTCAGTGACTATGTGACATATTTATGCAAAGACAAATATGCCTCTTTCTCTTTTGCTTTTTTAGGATGCTTGATGAGTAGAGCCAGGGCTAGACTCCATCTCTCACTTGCCTCTTCAGAGGGTGCTCCTGTGCGTTGCACAAACAGCACAGCCATTATGCAGCTGCCCTGCGTACCCTTTTCTATTCTTGCACTGGTCAACACCCATCACCAGGGGTACTTGTGTTTGAAAGTCTCTAATCTTAGTGTGGAACATTAAGCAAGGCCTGCTTCCGGAGGCCTAGCTCTGACCAAAGCTTTCTGTTTGCTACTCAGGGCTTGTGGTCTTCAAGTCACAGGAGGGTAGTGAAGATAAGCATCCTCTTTGGCCCATCTTGTCCAGGGGACTGTTGTGCCTTGGGGGTTAGTAGCTACCTGTCTGACCCATTAGTAAAACCACAGGTCCCTTCCTACCTAGCATCTCTTGTGATGTTCTCTGTCTACCAGAGCCTAAAAGGGCAGGAGCAGTGAGAGGATGAATGAATTAAACTCCACCCTAATCTCTAACAATAGTGATTAATAACATTTGTTCCTTACATAATAACAATATGGGGTCTTGAGGCATCCAAAAGCATTTTTTAAAGTAATTTTATATTGTGGCTTCTGTCAAGAATGAATAATATGTAAACCCAAATGTAGATTCATCATAGGAATCACTTTTCTTCTCTCTGGGCCCTAAAACTGTTTGGGCTGTGAAGTCCTATTTATATAATAAGAAACACATCCAGACTGTAGGAACCTCATTAAAATAGCTCAATAGGGGAGATGTGGGTGGAGGGCAGGGGTTGAGCAGGCATGATTAAAGTCAAAGTTTAACCTGAATATTACTTCAGTTGTCAGCCACGCCTGCTCTATTGAAGTATTCATGTATAACATGATTCAGAGGGGTTCTTCAGTTAAGGGTTTTGTGAGGTAGACAGAAGAATGTGTTGAATATGATCGAGCCTGGTCCACACACAAAGGGGAAAAATAAATTTTCCTGTCATAGTTCTATACATAAACATAAGAGATAGGCTGTAGGTTCTGATCACCATTTCCAAGTCCTGGAAGGAACTTTGGAGAACCAGCATGCCATCCTGAACTCTTCCAGCCTTTCTTTTCACCGCTGTGGGTTCCTGTGCTCCAGAGCTGACTGCACTGGGAAGTCTGCTTTTTTCCCTCTAGACATTCAGTGCCAAGTACTTGGTCTTTGTTTCTGCAAGTCCTCAACACTTATTAAAAGCTGACCTTTGAGGAGGCTTTGCAGTCCTCTCTTGAGTTTTCATGGTTCTGCCATAGGTCTAATTCAGGAATGGCTATGGAGGTTGCAATACCTCTAATTTGAGAGCCCTAGTGCTAGGGCTTGGTAGAGACTGGGAGGTTCTCTGGGACATGGACTTCCAGCACTAAAACCAGGAAAGTTCCAGGCAAACTGGGGTGTGTTGGTCACTCTACCTAAGGCCCTGATTCCTTTGTTATTCTAGGGGCTGCGTTCTCTGCACCTTTATGAAAATTCTCTGCTCTCACTAATGCCACCCCTTTTTACCTTCCGCTTCCCCACCAACCAGCAGCTGAGGCCTGAGCATGCTACGTATTAGCTCTTGCCAAGGAATATTGAGTGTGAGTTTACGTTGTCATAGATAATTAAACTGGGCTTTTTCCTTTCTGTGTGTCTGGAGTCTATGGAGACAAAAAGCCTCCCAGACACAGGTGTTCCTATTATCTGCAGAGTTCTGCCTAAAAGGCTGCATCAGCTGTGTCCTGAGTTTCACTTTAGCACCCATCTCCATCATGCTCAGAAGTTTTGCTGTTTCTCTGGGTTGAAATAACATCACTGTTTCTTCTGTGCAAAACTGGTATTTCTCTCTCATTTCAGATTTATTCCAGGCCAAACATTCAGAAATTGGTCTGAGAGTTGTGCTACTGTCCTCAGTTTCTTTTGTTTCCACGGTGCTCACATGGCCACCTACCAAATCCTAGAATTTTTTTTTTTTTTTTTGGTTAGGAGAGTCTGGTCTGTTGCCATGGTGCCTGTAGCCATCTATACCTTCCAGTGGTAACCATGTGGCTCAAGGAGGTGGCCAAAATGCAATACATAACGTCTGCTGAGAGTCAAATCCATGCATATGGGTTTGGCTAGAGTGGGTGATGTGCTAATACTGTCAATTCTGGGGAAGAAGTAATCTGTTTGCACTTTCAATCTCATTATTTCTTTATTTGCATTCAGTATTGCAAAACTGTTCATGAGAAAAACATTTTTAAAGCATTATTACTATAAAATTTGTTAAATCGAATGTAAACATTTTATCAGCAATATGTTCTAGAGAGTTTTTACATTTCCCCCCTTTTTTTTTTTAACTAAAACATTTTTTTTTTTTAACTCAAACATTTCCCAGCTGCCTGGCTCCTAGGCTGGCTCACAAGTTAATAATGTCTCTACCTAAGAATGAACTTGGGCTGTTGCCGGCTGTCTTGTGAATTAGGCCACGGTGAGTTTTCCATTCCTTATGGTTGTGGCAGGAAGCAGTGCATCATCATTATGAAGCTTTCTTTTTTACTTTATCTTGTACTATCAAGTGTAATCAGAGGACCAGGAGGGCCTATGTTCCTTGGCAGATTTCAGACACACACATTTTGTTTACTGGTCTTGGAGAAAGGGGCCTGGTGCTCTACATAAGGGAGTTTGCTTGGTGTAGATGTTATCCAGAGAGCAGAAATGCTCTTGAAAGGAGACATCTTTCAAAGGGTAGAGGCAGATTCCCATTTAGTGGGCAGCATTTTAGAGTACAAATGGCTTTGACCCTTGGCCTACTCTGATGTTATAACTTTTTTAGTTTAGGTTTGCAAGTTTAGGATTCAAAATTGTGTTTGTGTCTTTGGAGGCATGTTGTTTGCAAGTAGAGAACAGAGTGTCTCCAGAGAATGGAGAGTGACTTATGCTCAGAACAATTAAGTTATTTACATACAAAGGAGAAATAATCACCAGATAAATGGGTCCATCAGATTCACCTGGGTTTGAATCTTAGCTGCATCTGGCTGTGTGTGACCTTAGACAAATTACTCAGCCTCTCAGCTTCATTTTCCTTACCTTCAAAGTAGAGATAATAATGCTCAGCTCACTATAAAAATGAAAAGGTAGGCCATATAAAATTTTTAGTAGTAGTTATTTGCTAGTATTATTACTATTTTGGCTGTTTCTGAAGCTGTCACCTCTGAAGGGACTCCCAGTGTGCTGTAGGGATCAGTGTGTTTTGGGGCTGTAAGAGCTGGGGCATGAAGAACGTCTGAGTTTTGGTATTGATGAGAACAGCTTCATCTATTCCATTGTGTGGGAGAATCACAAAACAGTATTAGTTTGTATAATCATTACAAATGAACTTTTCTAAACACGTGTTCCTCACTCCAGTCCTGTGGGTAGGACAGAACTGATTACCTACATAAACATTAAAAGAAAAGATCACTTTGGGGAAGAGTGTAGGCTTTTACAGATCATTTGGAAAGCAGTTTCAGCCAGATAACAGCTAGTTACTCCTAGCCTGCAGTTTGAAGAAAGGCCTTTGGGAGTGTGTTCCTTACACTTGTGACCTTCACAGGATTTGGAAATGGAACACCGGCGTTTATGTTCTCCTTGAGCTGAAGAGAAGTGGTGCTGGGCTCCAGAGACTCTGGGACTGGCTGTAATTACTAGCCTTCCTAGGAGACTGGCCTCACCCCAAGGACCCATGTAGGTGAAGGCAAACAACTACGGTCTCAGGGTCATTATTTGCATCCTGAGTGGGCTTCCTGATAGGATAAATCCCTTTTTTAAAAATACTCAGCTTCTGTTCTCAGGACCCTGGTTGCAATGCCATCTCCTAGCTACCAATCCTCAGACTTACCAATACAGGCATACTTTGTTTTACTGCGCTTCACAGGTATTTCTTTTTTTTTTTTTTTTTTTCAAATTGAAGGTTTGTAGCAACAGTATATTGAGCAAGTCTAAGAGTGCCATTTTTTCAGCTGGCTCAGATGATGGTTAGCATTTTTTAGCAATAAAGTATTTTTAATTAAGTTATGTATATTTTTTTAAGACATAATGCTATTTTACACTTAAGAGGCTACAGTATAGTATAAACATAACTTTCATATGCACTGAGAAACCAGCAAATTCGTGTAACCTGTTGTATTGAGATACTCTATTGTGGTAGTCTAGAACCAAATCTGCAATGTCTCCGAGATGTATCTACAGTATGTTAGTTTGTTGTGCAGATGCTCAGGGGGCTTGCCATCATGGAATTCATAATCATAATGTGTGAAAGAGATACACATGTAGATATTTAATTACCATTCAACATGGTAAATACTCTGATAAAGATCATGTTGTGTTGGGAGAGGGACCTACAGAGGTCCCAAGAGATCAGACAGATTCTCTCAGAAGACCAAGTTCTTGAATGGTGGGTGGAAATTTGCTAAGGGAAGAGAGAGTAAAGGTATCATGAGAGAGAAACTGTACATGACCTTTTCAGGAGGTAAAGAAAGCATGGTGCATTTGAGTAATTGAGATTAATTTACTATAGTTGAAGGACAAGTGGTTGCTGGGATTTGGAATGGTGAAATAGCAAGATGTATACTGGAATGGAAAGCAGGGGTCAAGTAAGGCATGGCCTAGTAGAACACAAAAAGGAGCTCACAGTTTATTCTGAAGACAATAGGAATGAAATGATCAGATTTATAATAAAGTGTGAAGTGTGGAAGTAGGCAAGACATAATGTTGGCATTAATAAGGAAGTGACTGTGAATAATAGTGAATCAGAAATCTATTAATAGACTGAGGAAGATAAAGGAATAAAAGGTAAGACCCAGGTTTCTAAACTAAGTTATTGAGAGGTTGGTTGGTGGCACAGGATTCCCATTTGATTTTTTTTAGATTATAACTTGCCAGTAAAAGTGTCTATATTTTATATATTGAACAGAATTATAGGTATTTGAAGTACACATCTGAAAACTCTAATATCTGGATCACCTGTGGGTCTATTTATATTAACTCTGTTTTTCTCTTGGGATTTCAATGATTTGGTCTTATATACTGATTTACTTGGTCATCTCTTATTGAATTCTGGGCAGAGTGTTAAAAAGTTTTAGGGATTTCAGATGATGTTTTCTTCCTCTTGAGAGAAATAAGTATTTTTTATTTTCTCTTGTTTCTAACTTATAAAGAGAAAAATATACATATTCATATAAAATGTGTGTTTAATGTGTCATTGGGTCAAGGGTTGGGGATGCATTGACAGAGCCAGCAAATGGGATCTACGTAAACACAGATCCGTATGGTCTCAGAATGAAAAACTGGCTTCTGGCATGGTTAAGTCTTAATTTTCTCATCACTCAGTACCATGTTGGGAATCCAGACTTGGGGCAATGCATGCTATCTCTAACACATCTGCCTCCTGCAGTATGTGGCACATCTTCAGAAATATCTCATTGCTATTCTACCTGTGGATTGTCCCTTTGGACACCTCCACCAGATGCAAGGTGTTGGCCACCTCTAGAATTGCTGCTTGCTCCACCTGGGGCATCATACATTTCACAAAGTCAGGATTGAACTCCACAGGGTTGATGCAAACCTTGGTGGCCTGAAATACAGCAGAAAGCCACAGGCCCCACCACCTACACATGCGAGCTCAGCAGGTTGTGAGTGAGCAGCTTCACGTTATCAAAACATGCTCTAGCCAGGCCAGAACTGAAAAGGAAAAGTCTTCTTGCAAACAAGTAGGATATGGCAAGATCACCTTGACTCGGCAGAGGCTTTTCTATTTCTGACTTGCCCTTATTCCTAAAACATAGCCTTTTGGGAGTCTCAGGTGACCCCCCAGAGTGTTTACCAAACTTAATTCATTGTGGACCCCAAACTTCAATTTTTGCCTTCCCAGGACTGTGAGGCTACAATATTCCATGCCTAGCTTTTTACTGTCTTGGCTGCTCCTTTCCACTTGGTCTCTCTGTGTCTATTCTATGTGTTTTTCTCATGTTCCAACATGTAGTTTGAAAATTATTAATGACTCTGTGTTCCTTTTTCTCCTCGATCTTGGGCCTCAAGTCTTGATTTCTATGTAGCTTGAACTCCAAGTTTTGACTGCTGTAAGCTCTAGACCACTGTTTTTTTCTTTGTCTCTATGCTCTATGCCAGGAGTTGATAAATGACTCAAGAAGAAAAAATAATGTTAAATGCAGAACTCACTATAAAGCATTTCTCCTTTTTAGGGATTTTGGCTCCTCATGCCTTGAAAGTCTTGGTTATTTTCTGATGCCATCTAATAGCTGTTTTGGGGTTGTTATCCAGCTTTCATAGTTTTTCTTAGCCAGATAATTAGTCTAATACAATAGACTCTGAACTGTATGTGTAAGTCTGAACTTAAATTTAATATATTTCTTGAATGTGTATACACAGAAAACCAGATTCAAAATCTTTGTAGGCTTATACAAACAAAAACAAATCAAATTAATAAATTTAAACCAATTGAACAAATTTGGTTAATAAACTTAACCAGTTTAAAAACTGGTTAGAAAATCTAATAACATTAAAATTATTTTTAATTTAATATGCTGAGTGTTGGATTAAGATACGTGGCTACCTCCTAATGTCAGGTTTTTAATTGTGCTGTGTGTGATAATTCAATTATTCTATCTCTTTTCTCTATTCCAGCTGCTAAATAACTTAAACTCCAATTTATATTGTGTGCTGTGCCATTATTTTGTCTCCACTTTGCATAAACATTATAGTTATGTATAGATTCAAATATGTTTTTTCTCTTTGGCTCTGAACAATTAAAATAGTGTTCTTTGGCATCAACACAAGGATAGAAATGAACACAAACAGAGGCACTGAAATGGCATGGCAGTCCTTGCTTCTGGATGGTCATCTTGATATTTCAGCATATACTTATGTTAATGTTCTTAGATGATCATTGAAATAAAAACATAAAATTTTAAAATTAGCTTTATTGAGATTTTAAGGACTATGAATATGACAGTGGACTCCAGTTATTGAAACTGCTCAGCCATGGGTTCCAACTCTCCTACCCTGTGCTTTCTCAGCCTTGTCACACCCACAAGTGAGAAATGCACCAAACCCAGCTGATGGGTAGAGGGCAAGGCTAATGGTGCATCCCAGTCTGACCGCTTTCCACTTGGTGAGGGTCTGTGCTTTCAGAGAAGACAAGATACTACCTAGAGATTCAGGCTTTTATTCTGGGATCTGTTACATAACAGCAGCAAGAAGCAGCAGTCAACCTTGCTGTTCCTTGGCTCATGGTCTCCTTTCTGGGCCTGGCTGACTATGAGATTGCCATAAACTTATCACTGAGATTGTGAAGGAGCAGGGCGAGACCAAGACACCAAGAGAGAACAGAACTGAACTAGATCTATGTGTCATTTAAAAAATCTTATACACACACTCACACAGAGCAAATTTTCCACAAGAGGGCCATCAGTGTGGGGTAGTGGAAAACACAGTGGACTTCAGAGTCAAAGAAAATTCAATTTAAATTCCAGCTCTGCCACTGATTTGTGTATAACCTTGGGCAAAACACTTAAGCTATCCGAACCTGTATTTTTGGATTTGTAAAATGGAGATACTGACATCTGTTTCACCACATTATCAGATAATTAAATGAGAGAAATATGTGGAAAGGGGCATAGCTTAGTGTCTGGCCATAGTAGGAACTTAGCAGTGGTTACTTTCTCCTTTGAGCAGAAATAAAGCCTTTCTTTCCACTATCAAAGTGGAGAGAGTCTTCAATGTTTAGCAGCCATTTTACCAAATATAAAAAGAGGTAAAAAAAGGTCAAATATTTGGTGACAAAAGGAAATCTAACATTGGGTGGTGAACACACAATGTTGTATGTATATGGTAAACTATTGAATTACACACTTGAAACTTTTTTGATTTATTAATGTTAACCCAATAATTTTTAATAAAAATAAAAAATAAATTTAATAAACTTAGTAACAAGCAGACATAAATGAATGAATAAATGAATGAATGAATGTGTGCAAATAAAAGATACCTGAGTGAGGGTGTAGAGCACTGGGGGAGGAATATTGAGCTGGAAGCAGGGACCAGTGGGCACAGCAAGCTGGTAGAGTATAATGAAGAGAGAAAAATCTGGAGACACTAGGGAGGTGGACTTCATCATCAGAACAGACCCCAAAAGGGTTTAAAAGGAAACCCTTTTATAGCCTTGCAGAAATGCTATGTAGTGGGAGTGGAGTGAGCCGAGGGTGAGCCAGGTGTCAGCACCTGGGTAGCTGAAAGAGCAAGGCCTGGGTAAGGAGCTAAGGTGTGTTGAAGCTGAACAGGTCCAGTAAGGAAAGGTGGCATAATCTGGAAAAGTAGATGATGTTTTTTGTCTGGATTCTGAAACTTAGCCACCAGATGAAATGCTATAACCAAGGGAGACAGGGACCCTCTAAGAAGAAAGCCTAGGAGCAGAGATTAGGCAAAGTTTCTCTCTGTTTTGATTACTGTTTCTCATCAGAGAATAACAGATGTAAAAATTAACCTAAGGGGAAAACTGATGCAGGTAAAACCACCCAAGACATGACTGTCACAATAGTATTTTCAGTGTAAGAAAAGCTAATAGTACCTGTGGTATGATAAACCCTTCAGTACATTTATTACCTTTAAATGCCTGTTTTGTTAGAGAGATAGAAAGAGGTAAAGTCACCTGAACAAGGCCACAGATCGTTGATTCTAAAGTGAAAAAAACTCCAAGTTGTAAATTTAAGACTCCCTACTATGGGCAGGAATTGGGGTTTCCTCTAAGGGGACTGTGGGTTCCTGAATAAAATAGGTCAGGACAATATCTTCGTCCGTGTCAAAATGGGAAGAAGACTTAGCATTGTGATTAGCTAGGATCACTTCTAATATGTACTTGTGGGGTGTATAAAAGGAAAAGGGAGGAGGATGCTTTTTCATGGGTGTGTCTCCCTCAGAATCTAAAGTAGGACCAGGAACTTAAATGTTTGGTAAATGCTTATTGAATAAAGAATGAGAGAGAGAGAGAGAGAGAGAGAGAGAGAGAGAGAGAGAGAGAGGAGGCAGGGGATAGAGACAGACAGAGAGAGAAAGAGGGAGGGAAAGGAAGGAGAGGAGAAAGGGAGCTATCACTAAAATAACTAACATTTACATAGTGCTTACTATGTCCATGTTTCCCCTAAGAGTTTTCCATATATTAACCCCCTCGATTCTCCCATTATCCTTATGATATAGACTTAGCATCATCATCATCTTCATCATCATCATCATCATCATCATCATCATCACCATCCCCCATTTTAAAGATGAGAAAACAAGTACAGGAAAGTTAAGTAATCTGCCTAAAGCCTAGGTTTGATACTAAAATACAGATGTCTAGTTAAGTTTGAATTTCAGATAAACAATAATTTTTAGGTATAAATATGTCCTAAATATTTCATGAGAATATTTTTACTAAAAAATTACTTGTTGTTTATCTGAAATTCAAATTTAGCTGAGTATACTATATTTTTATTTGCTAAATCTGGCAACCATACTAAAGTGATAGAACTAACAAATGGCAGAGCAAGTATTAAAACCTGATCTCCACTCTTAAATGTTACACAACAAATTTTAAATGTGCCAAGTGTTTTTTTGAGACATATCTTGATGACATAACTTATATTTTTTACTATTTGAGTCATTTTGGAGACATTATATTTTCTTAGGAAATCATCCATTACATCTAGATTTTCAAAATAGTTGTCATAGTGCATTGTCTTAAAATTTTATAACCTTAGGGTTCGTAATTTTATTTTTTTGTCATTTCAGGTAGATTTATGGTCTTTTCTATTGTCAAAGGCACAATGTTTCCATTGTTTTAAATTTTTTTTTCTGAGAACATTTAATTTTATTATTTATGACTACAGTTTTTTTATTTTCTATTTCTAAAATTTGTTTTTATTTCTATTATTTTTTTTCTATCTTATTTATTTTTTTTCTAAACTTGTTATTTTTTTCTTGAATTGTACATGTAGTTCATTATTCTAAATTTTCCTCATTTCCTAACACATAACATTAAGGCTGTACACATTTTCTATTAAATATCACTATTTGGCTGATTTCCATGAGGTTTAAAATGTAATCTCAATTTTTTTCCTAATTAAAATTTCAGCTTTGATTTCTTCTTTAATTCCCATATTATTTAAAAAAGACTTTTCAAATTTTTCAAGTGGATTTTTTTGGTTTATTTGCTATGGACTAAGTTTTTCTTGATATATTCTAGTTTTATTATATAATTTCTATTTGTTTTGGAAATAGCTGATGTTTTTCTTGTGCCCTAATACATAATCAAAGTTCTAAGAGTGTTTGAAAAGAATATATATTTTTCTATTTGTTGACTATAAAGTTCCATACCTTTGTGTGTATGTATATATCTTATTCAAGTCCTCTATCATTTATTTCACATTTATCTACTAGATTTTATAAGTTCTGAGACATGTATATTAAGGTGTATTAGAGTTACTTGATATGATGGTGGATTTGTCTGTCATATTTCTAAAAGTCACTGTTTTATATATTTTAAGGTTATGTTACTGGAATATTAAAGCGGTTTGACTTTAGAACATGTTTGTGGATTTTACCTATAATTCTTACAAAATATCTGCATTGTTTGACAATACTTTTAACCTTAAAATCTACTTTATGTGATATAAAGACTGCCATTTCTATTTGTTTGGATTTGCCACCCTCTTTTCAGTCTCTTTCTTTGTCTTTTTAGGTAGATGCATAGAACATAAAAATTGGAGGTTTTTTTTTTAACCCCATCTTTGAGTCTGCTGTTTATTTTAAAACGGCTTTACTGAAGTTTAATTATGTACAATAAACTGTACTTATTTAAAGCACACAATTGCACACCCATGAAATAATCACCACAATGATTGTTTTTAATGACTGTCTAATGATTTTTTTCATTATTATTTTTAATAGGGGCATTAAATATAGTGGGAAATAAAAGACATGTTTGGTTTGTTTGTCTTATTTTGTTCTTCCTATTCTATTTTATATAGATATGTATTTTGCTTTTGTCTTTTCCATAACTAATTTTTACTGCATTATTAAAGTTTTTATATTTAGTCACTATTTTGGCCTCTGGTGATTTGGAAGCTTTTCTAAATGTTTTCTATTTTTTAGTGGGTATCTGTATTTCGAAGAAAATGTTCAGTCTGTATTTCTCTACTAACATACTGAATGTCTCAATTTTTCAAAAGGGGACTTTTTAGTATAGTTTTATTCAATTCACTTTCAGCCACATACCCAACCCCCAAATTAAGCTGTTAGTATGCATTTACTTCTACATTCACTCTATCCCTTTTCCATCAACTCCTGGGTTTTGTTGGAATTCTGTGGAATTTTTTCACTTTCATATCTTTTAATCTCTTATATTGCAAGAAACCCCCTTACATTCATCTATTCCAATTTAGCCATGGTTGTCACTAGCTCTGTCCTCCTCCTTCCTGTACTCACTCCTTTGACCTGTCCCTCACTCACTGACACTTCTGGCACCTAACTCAACATTCCCCCTTCTCCACTCCTGTCATTATTCTGGGGCTTCATCACCTATGTTGGTGACTCAGCCAGCATTCTGAGTCCCATGCCCACCTCTCCTCTGGTGGGGTTTTCCTTGATGTTACCTCAGTTATTCAAGGTGCCCATGCCCCCAAATTTGTCATCTTCAATAACTGAACTCTTTCAGCTATTGTAATGTCGTCCTCCCTTTCACCTCATCTCCCATCTCCCTGGCTCTGGTTCTCTTGGTCAACATCTCTCCAGTTTGATTTCACCACTCTTCATTCACCATGACCCTTTCCTATCCTCCTTTCCCTTCTTATCCAGCCTGGATCCCATGACCCCGCCATATAGTCTTCCTTGCAAATCCTTTCAACTCACTTACCCATCACTTCTTGTAGTGAATTAAATAATGCTGCCCCCAAAGATAGGCCCACTTGGGATCTGTAGTCATGACCTTATTTGGAAAACGGAATCTTTGCTGGTACAAAGGATGATATTGAGATGAGATCATCCTGGATTAGGGCAGGCCCTAAATCCAGTGACAAATGCTTATGAAAAGAGAGTGGGAAACAGATACAGAAACAAAAAGAAGGTGGAGGCAGAAATAGTGTAATGTGTCTACAAGTCAAGAAATGCCTAGAACTGCTGGCAGCCACCTGGAGCTAAGAGAGAGCTATGGAGTGGACTCTCCTTTAGAGCCCCCAGGGGGATCCAATGCTGCTGCATCTCCACTTCAGACTTAGGGCCTCTGGACTTGTAAGAAAATAAATTTGTTATTTTAAGAAACTATTATGTTACAGTAGCCCTGGGAAATGAATACATTCCTGCTTAAGTACTTGATTGGAAAAAACCCTGAACTATTTAAAACTGAGACTTTCTGCTTATTCCTTACTTATAACCAAGCAGCTGAACAATGCTGGGGAAAATCCCACCAAGCTCCTGGGAATCTACACATTCCATGGTGTTCTCCTACTTCATATGGTACTGCTTCTCAGTCTCCATTGCTGGCTCCTCTCTACCAACCAGAAGTCTAAATGCTGGAGAGTCCCAGGACTCTGTTCTAGTCTTCTTTTCTATAATAACACCCTAAGAGATCCCAGTTACAGGCTTCAGAAACATATATTTGCTGATGCTTCTCATTGTTGTTTCTTCAATCTTAATTTACTGTTTCAAAGTCCAGATTCATATATCTAACATTTTCCTTGGATGTCTAGTAGATATCTCAGATTTAAAAGGAACAAACAGGAATCTCAATTTCCCATGCCTCAAACTTGCTTCCTATTGCAGTTAGCCATGTCTCATTAAATTACCTCAAACTCATGAGTCATCCTTTATTCTTCTCTTTCTCACATATCCCATATATCCCAAATCCAAAATTTCTCTAAAAATCAATCATGTCATTGGCTCTCACTTTCTAAATCACTCCAAGACACAATGCTCTCTCTCTAAGACTATGGAAATGGCCTCTTGATGGAGCAGGAGCCTGCTCAATCTAAATCTGATTGTAAATTTTTTCTTTCTGAATTTCTTACACAATTATACCCCTAGCTTTTCCCATTACACTTGGAGAGAAATTTTGTACTATGGACCCATAAGATCTTGCCCACCTATAATGATCAGAGTGAGCTAACTGCTGTAACAGATCTACCCAATACTCAACAATACTTGAACAGTGTAGATGATTGTTTCTTGCTTACATAACAGCACTGAGATGGGTGAATAGGTTGGTAAAGTTGTTCTACTCACAATCATTTAGGGATACAGACTGACATCATCTCCAACATGTGGCTGTCTTTCAAAGTCAACCTGGAAGTCATTTTTATTCTAACTAGCTGGAAGGGGAAAACGAGCAGGGAGGAGTGCACAGGGTGATTTTTATGAGGCAGAATTAAATATCTCTGCACATTGCATTGGCTGGAACTTCATGGCCACACCCACTTTCCAGGCAGGCTGGGAAATTGGTCTAGCAGTGTGCTCTGGAATAAGAAGAACCTAGGTTTCAGTGAGTTGATGCTGATCTCTGCCACACTGCCTCTTTGATAGCCTCTTCCTCCATTCCTACCCAAGTTCCCTATGCCCAGACACTGTGGTTTTATTCCTGAATGAGTGGGACACATGAAACACACCAAGCACATTTCTTTCTCAATATACTGAGTGCACTCAGTATACTGGGTGCATGGATTATGTTTCTTCTGCTCAGAATGCTCTTCTTCAATAACTGTGCAAGGTTGCTTCTTACTTACAACCAGTTCTCAATTCAAATGCCATCTGGCACTCTACCAAAGCAGCACTGGCATATCAGTCCCTCTTTTCCTTATTACCCCACTTAATCTTCTTTATAACACTTAGTAGGAGCTTCTGGAAAGAAGAGTCTCTGTCTTGTTCACCACTCTATCCTTCCATGGCTAAATTAAAACAAAGTGGGGACTTAATAGATCTACATATTTTGATTGACTACTACTCTTCGAATATTTCATCCTACCTCGAGATATATTTTGTTCTGATTTTTTTAAATTAGAGTACTCCTTTAAGTAATTTACTTAGAAGTATACTGGGTACATAGATTATGAGTCTCCTTAAGATGAAAACAAACTTTTTCTTTCTACATGAAAATTTATTGGATAGTATAAGATTCTTGGATCACAGTGCTTTTCTCCAAAAACTATATATAGTTCCACTGATTTCTGGTGTCCAAAGTTGCAGATGAGAAATCTGTTGTGCTCTGATTCTCTTGCATTTGTAACTCAACTTCTCACAGTACTCGGAAGCCTGTAACCAAATCTCTACATCCCCAGAGTTCAGAAATTTTATCAAGTGTGTATCTTTTTTTGTTTTCTTCATTATTCTTGCCTGACACTACAGTGCGCATTTTCAATTTAAAAATTGATATCTTTTTCAATTCAGAGTTTTTACATTTTCACTTCTAGGTCTGGTCATTTATCTACTCCTGAAACTATGCATTTTGCATCACAGGTCTTATGGATCTCCATGCTTCTTATTCTTTTTACTTTTTTTTTTCTTTGTATTGTTTGTACTTGTGTAGTAAGATAGTTTTTTATGTGCTGTTTTAGATTACTAATTCAGTTTTCAGTTGAATCAATTTTATTTTGTAGTTCTGCAACTGTATTTTTTCAAATCAGAGTTTAAAAAATTTAAGTAAGCTTTTAAAAAATTCTGTGAGGTTTATGCATTTTCCATAAACTATTATTTAATTTTTTTTGTTTCTTTTTCTAAAGCTTCCTCCTTAGAAAGAGTTCTGTCTCTTTGCTTCATTTCTCTTCATGTTACCATTTCTTGACTTGTAATTACTTATTCCATGCCATGTGTCAGTGGACGTTGCTTCCTCTGGCACATGTTCAGGTCAGGCTGTGGGTCTCTCGATTAGTGGTGTATTGGAACATTAAAGGACAAGAAGGAAGAAATGAAAATAGTGGTTTTCTCTCAGCACCGTGGCAGCTATTTCTGTGCCTTGGGAGCTTGTAGCTCAGTGTCTTGTGCCTGCTCATGTTGCTGGTGGTCAGATGTCCTCACTCCAGACTTTACCAGACAGAGCCCCACCTCACTTGTCACTGGGTCGTACATCCTCCAGGTGATAGAAGCAGGTCTCACAGAATGGAAGTTGACTGATGCCCACATCTATTCAGTCTCTTTGGAACCTGAAACCTTGGATGTATGTCAGATCCTCTGTAGGCTAATTTGGCATCAGGGGGACTCCCATCTTCATTGTTTTCATATTTTTGCTTTCTTATTGAGTTATTGCTGTGGGAAATTTGCTGATAGAGGGCATTGGAAATATAGACTTAAGTTGCCATCTCAGATTTCCTTCTTGACCTGCTTTATAATTCACTTGTCCATTGGCTTTACCAACCTACACTTCTCCCAACTTTATTCCCAGGGCATATAACCTCAGGTCTGGGCCAAAGACTCATAAAAAACAAGGATCCTCAGAGACCATCACCTTTTCCCCTAGGGAGGTGGGGTGGGTTAAAGGAATTAGGGCCAGACATGAAAGGGGTGACAGGTGGGTAACATCTAGTGTCTATCTCATAAAGGCACTGTGGTCAGCTCTGAGACTGCCCCTGCTCAATGGGCATTATCCCAGAAAGAACCAGAGGGAAATTGGGGCAAGAATAGGGCAATTAATTGGGCCTCTGGTATAGGCCTAAAACTGAATGAATAGGAAGGATCTTAGATGATTCCCACTCTCTAACCTACTCTCCAGGCAGAAGAGTCTTTGGAGAGTGGCATTTGTTCTGCTACTGTGCTATTCTGCTTGGAGGACTTAGCAGGCACATGTGGGAAATAGCCTAGCCAGAGATGTGGGATGCAAATCATAGGCACCCCTCTTTTCAAGCAATATAGTTAGCATAGCTTTCTGATTGCTGGATAGGATTGAGAAATGTAATATATTTGAAAAGCAGGTTAGATTTCATCAGGGAAGAATAAAAGAAATCTTTAATGTTTATGTATCTTTAAGGCTTAGAAAATCTCAAAAGTTTATAAGAGAAGAGAGAGAGTGTCAATGCTTGATACCAAACAATGCTGATAAAAATTGAAAGTCAAGGAACCACATTTGTAATGAAAGTTAAAGCAAACACAAATGATCTCTAAGATCTATGAACTCAGTGCTGGTATCATTGTTCTAATTAAATCAATTGTTTAGCTGTCTGTCTCTCATGTGCCTGGATCTGTGCTATGTGCTGAGGATACTGAAGGGTATAAGATAAGATTGCTCTTTTAAAGAGTTTCCCATATTGGTAGCAGAATATGAATTAGGGAAACACAAGAAAATACAAAAAAAAAACCCACAAAAAACCAAAGTAGATGGAATGACAAAGGGAAGTATGAGATCCAAGAGGAGAGAAGTGACACCTAACCCAGCCTGGGATGAAGACGTAAGGAGAGTTTTCATGGAGATGCTTGAGCCACTTGGCGAAGCCAGTTGCCTACACTTTTACGAAGAAACCTGTGATATTATCTGTAGGTTAGAAAACAAACTAGATAAAGAGAATTTGAATCACCTCCCCTCCAATTCTATCCTCAGCCCCTGCCTAGAAGCACCAGGTGGGTCTGATCAGTGTTTGAATCCTAGATGGCCAGGGCCAAGAACCTATGTGGGTGGCCAGAAGTTGTGGGCCAGAGAACAAAGACTAGAGCATAAAAAATCAAGTGCATCCAGCAGCCTAGAGGGCAGGAGTAGTCCAGGAATGGTAGGCAGAGCCAAGATTTCAAGGCCAAGAACTTGAAGAGTTGCATTTTGCAGTGGAGCTGGGAGTATTTGTAATGACAACTATTATGAAGTAGAGAAGCCACATGTGGTATGCATGCAGCAAGGTGACTAGGAAAATTACTAGGACTAGAAAAGACTGAGGGGAGAATTGAGTGGTTTTCCCATCAAAAACTCCAAAGGATGGGACAAGAGCTCCAAGTAACAAATGCTTTCCAAGTGTCAATTTTCAAAGATTCCTTAAACTTATGAAAGTTGTCTAAAGACCCTATGTAATCTTGAGTTTCCAATAAGAATTTCCAAATTTGAGAAAAAATTCCCATATTTTGGAGCTTTTGTTAGCGTCTTAGAATAACTGAGCAACAGGTGAGAATCACTGAACTTAGGTCTTCTCTTTTTCTTCCTTCTCCTCCACCTCCTCCTTCTAATGGCTTTATTGAGATATAATTGCCATACAATAAACTGTATATATTTAAGGTATAAAATTTGACAAGTCTTCCCATGTGTACATACCCAAGAAAGTATCACCACAATCAACCTTAAAAGTTTCATCATGCTCTTTTGGAAACTCTGCCTCCTGCCCACCCAACTCCAGGCTATCACTGATCTACTTTGTCATTATACATTAGCTTTCATTTACTAGAGTTTTATATAAGTGGAGTCATACAATGTGTACTCTTTTTTGTCTGGCCTTTTTCACTCAGCATAACTATTTTGAGGTTCTTCCATGTTGCATGTATAAAGAGTTTATTCTGTTCCATTGCCGAGTAGTAGTCTAGTATATGGGTATACCACTATGTGTTATCCATTCACCTGTTAATGGACATTTGGGTCACTAGTTTGGGAACATTACAAATAAAGCTCCTATGGACAGTTAAGTACAAGTCGTTGTATGAACACATGCTTTTTTCTTCCTTGGGAGTGCAATGGCTGGGTCAAATGGTAGATGTAAGTTTGACTTAAGAAACATATCAAAATTTTCCAAAGTGGTTCTTCTAATTCACATTTCCACCAGCAGTATATGAAAATTCTACGATGTCACCAACTCTTGCTATAGTGAATATTTTTCATTGCAGCTATTTTAATAGATGTGTAGTAGTATTTCATCAAGTTTTTAATGTGCATTTCCTCAATGACAATGAATTCCTTTTTATGTATTTCTTAGCCACTTTTGTATTTTCTTTGATGAAGTGCCTGTTAAAATCTTTTGTCTATTTTTAAATTATGCTATTTCCTTATTGAATTTTGAGAATTCTTTGTATATTATAAATACATGTCCTTTGTCAGATATATGGTTGGTTTACATATATTTTCTCCTAGTCATTGACTTGTCTTTTTGTTCTCTTAATAATGTCAGCAGAAGCTTTTAATTTTGACTAAGTCTAATTTTATTAACTTTTTTTGTGGACTATGCTTTTGGTGCCACATCTAGATATAAATATTTGCAGGGAGACCCAGGCCAAGCTGACATTTGCTGGCTGACTGGAAATATCCAAAATATCACCAATGGAGAGGAACTATGAGTAACCAATATGTCTCCTGGTTCTGGGTAGGAGTTGAGTTCAGAGACAGAGAATTAAAACAAAACAAAACAAAACAAATTAAAACAAAACAAATCTTTTCTACATAAGCTGAATCTATAAACAAAAATTCCAAAACCAAAGTAAAAATCTGATGTTAAGAAAGATTGACAACTATAAAGTGAATTTACTCCAGATGAAATAAAAATGACAATGTAAAAATTACTTTTAAAAAGGTTTATTTTGGTATATATTTATATCTATATTTTTTCCTTCAGAATTAATACTAAAATCTTAAATAGAACAGAAAATTTGATTATAAAAATAAATAGATATATTTAGGATTCTCAAAGAGATAAAGGGCATTTGTGAATAAAATAGAAATTTATGAAATTAAATAGGCAAAATGAAAAAGAACCGGTGGATATAAAAAAGAACAATTCAAAATCCCAGAAAATAAACATATGGAATATTAAAAAAAAACAATATTAATAAAATCAGCTTTACTTTGGAAGTTGAAAAAATTGAGAGACAGTGCATTTGAATTTATTTTGAACATAACATAAAAAGATAAAAATAAAAAATTAGGAGACATGGAGAAACTTTAAAGTATGTGAGGTTTTTCAAAAAAAAATAAAAGAAACGGTGGCACAATTAAATACATATCTTAAAATTAAAAGAAAACAGGTATAAATCTTCATGACCTTGAATGAGGCAATAGTTTGATTGCCTATATGACATCAAATAGCACAAACAACAAAAGAAAAAATAGATAATTGAAAACCATTAAACTTAAAAACTTTTGTTCTGCAAAGTACACCATCAAAAAATTAAATGACAACCCACAGACAGTAATTTTTTTCCCAATTATATCTGATAAAGAACTTATATCTATAATATTACAACTCAATAATAAGACAGATAACCCAAATTAAAATGGGTGAGAGATCTGAATATACATTTGTCCAAGTAAGATATGCAAAAGCACTTGAAAAGATGCTCAACAACATTATACATTAGGGAAATGCAAATCAAAACCATAATGACATACAGCTTCATACCCACTGGGATAACTGGACTCAAAAAGTCAGATAACAAGTATTGTGAGAGAATGGAGAAATTGGAGCTCTCATACACTGCTAGTGAGAATGTAAAATGATGTAGCCCCTTTGGAAAACAGTCCAGCAGTTCCTCAGCAGGTTAAACATAAAGTTATCATATGATTTAGAAATTTCACTCTTAGGAATATCCAAGAAATAAAAGCATATCCTATACTATAACTTATATCTAAATGTTTATAGCAGCATTATTCACAATGGCCCCAAAGTGAAAACGATGTTTATCAGCTGATCAATGGATAAATAAAATGTGGCACATTTATATGAGGTATATTCATATGACAAAATATTATTTAGCAATAAAAAAGAATGAAGTATTGCTACATGCTATAGTATCAATGAACCCTGAAAAGATTACTCCAAATGAAAGAAGTCACCTACAACAGACCACATATTGTGTGATTCCATTTGTAAGAAAAGTCTAGGATAGCCAAGTCCATAGAGACAGCAAGTACATTAGGGTTGTGTAGGGGTCGAAAGGTGAGGTCTAGGAAAAATGTGGAGTGACTGCTAATGGGTACAGAGTTTCTTTTTGGGAGTAACAAAATTTTCTAAAATTGATTGGGGGTGATAGTTGCACTCTGTTAATATATTATAAAACATTGATTTTTATACTTTGAGAGGGTGAATTGTATGTGAATTATATCTCAAAAAATCTTTTATTATGAAAAATAAAAAACAGAGTAAAAGAAAATTAGTGTGTAGTTTTCAAACCAACTAAGGGAGAAAGGAAAAACTAAAGAAAACTTTATTCAAGAAAAGGTAAGAAAGTCAAAAGTAGAGACAACCGATTGATCACAAATAACAAAAATCAAGCTCTTTGTTTTGCATTAAAGACTTCCCTAGTACAAAGTCACAAAAAATATTGGAAAATAAAGACATGAACAAGATATAACTATAAATACAAATCAAAAGAAAGAAAGCTATGTGGCATTGCCAATATTATGAAAAATTGAATTGATGGAGAGGAATAAATATTAGAAATAAAAAGGAGTCTTATATCTTGATCAAATATTCCAGCAAGAAAATATAATCATGAATGTGTAAGCCATGATATATTCATACAATGGAATACATTATAATGATGAAAATGAGTGAGCTAGATTTTAAATGTATCAACATTGGTAATCTAAAAATTGCATTATTGAGTTAAAAATGCAAATTGTATCTCAAAACATAAGAAATGACACTTTTATGTAAGTTCTAGAACATAGAACAATGTCTATTGTACATGAATAAATATATAGTCTATGATTTAAAAATTTTATGACATTTGAATAAATGCTTGAACCCAACTGCTGCTTCTATAATACAGGAATTACAGGGATTTAAGGAAGTGGTTTTTCTCCATGAAGATCTGAATACATACAATTTTCACCAAAAACTTAACTAAATCCACATCAGATTTAAATTCCAGAAAATACACAGGATGCCTACACCATCCCTGATCAGCTGTTCTGTGCTGGGCATAGAAAGATGAGTGAGGTACAGCTCCTGCCCTGACGGACCTCCCAGCCATCACAACTGAAGGAAAAGCAAACACAATATGATGGGACAGATGGAGGGATGAGAAAAGTTCAGGGAAAGCACATATAATCCTCTCTGTGGGCTCAAGAAGACTTTGAAGAAGATGCCTCCTGCACAGTCTTAAAGGATGAGTGTAGCTTTCCAGGTCAGGCTGGCATGAACAAAAGCATGCAGCCAGAGCTGCATGGGGTATGTGGACCCCTACATGGTTTAGTGCTCCATGTTTGGGTACAAAGGTGCAGATGCAGGGCGGAATTTGGTCAGAGAGATGGGCAGGGACATCACCAAGGACCATGTAAGCATGCCAAAGAACTGGTACTTGAAACCAGGGGTAAAGTGCAGCCACTGCAGAGTTTTCTAGATGGACAGGAGCATGGCCAGATTTGCATTTTGGATACCTCATTCAGGTAGCCAGGAGTAGAGTGGGATCCAGAGACAGCAGGTAACTCCAAGAGATGAGGAAGGTCTAAAACAACTCAGGGCTAGAGAAGTAGATAAACTTAATAGGGTTTAGTGAGATCGGCATGAGAAGAGGTTGAACCTATAAATACATCCAGAGTGAGACTTGAGTGAGTGCTAGGAAGTTTAGGAGAGGGAGAGTGGGTGAAGACAATCATGAGTTTATTCTCTGGTGCTTCACAGTCCTAAGAGTTAGGAAGAGTTCAGTCAATCCCTTTCATCCTCATGACTGCAGATTGTGTAATTTATGCAGGTCAGTGATCAACAGTGGCGGGAGAAATGATTTGTAAATTATTTCAGCTTCTGGCTTTTTGATTTTTTTTGTAATAATTATTTTGAATTCACATTATCTATGACAAGCAACATTGACACAGAGATTGAAGTGAGAGGTTAAGCATCACTAAATTGTACTGAAATAAGAGGAAGCTAATATACATTCTTGACATTTTTGCAGTATCAAATCTGATTTTGTCACATTTACAAGGTACTGTGAGCTGGGATCCAGAGGTGATGTGTTATCATTGCCTAACATAGTGTTCTTTAATTATCAGTACTATCACACTTCCTGCATAGCAGATTGGAATTGCTAGAAATAGCACAAACTTGAAAATTAGCGTTTTTCTCTTAAATAATCAGGACGATATATTTATAGTTTTCATGGGATTGGTGTCTCAACGAAGGTAAACTAATTTCACATTCAAAGGTGAGGCAGTCCCTCCCCCTTACTGTGAGATCCCCATTTCTAGGGTCTATTTTTTTCAGTCCCCAAATTTCTATAATCCTCTCCATTTCCTCCTCTCTAAAGGGGTGTTTCTACACTTGGCTTGCCCTTGTGATAATTCACTATGTTAGCAAAGAATCCATGATGAAATAAAGATTTGCTTTTCTTTATCATTACTTGCCAGTCTGTGACATTAATAACAATTGATCGCATGAATTGCATAATTTTTTAAACTTTGACAAAAGTCAAAATGCCTTGCCTAGGTCACTGAACTCTAAATCACATGTAAACTACTGTCCATCAACTGGCAGTTGAATGGGAGAGGAAGTTAATGGAGAACAAAAATTAAACAAAGAAAAATAGATGGAGAGAATTCTGGGTGGTTCTTGGCACAAAAGTGAAGTGTATGGAACCAACACTGGGAGGTTTCTCCCTATCTGGGTCTTCATCCTTCCTCGGTATCCACTTTAACCTATATTATAGGCACACAACACCCTCTGGGGAGCCCCATGCAGGCCCATCTCCCCAACATGCATCCCTGATCCAGAACTCCGCTCCCATCACATTAAAATTGTCATCCTGTATTTAGAGTTGATACTGCTCATTTAAGAAGAAAGTAATCTTTTGGAATGAATTAAACTTCCTGTATAAATGCCTGGTGTCCCACATGCTAGTGATCCTCATGTTATAGGAATTTTTCAGGAGTGTGAAGAAATGAATTTCAAGCCTCAAGCCTTGGATTCCTTCTTAGAGTTATATAGAAACTTTCAGCTAAGTTGTCTATACACAAGGCTGGCCTTGGGAGAATGGCCTTCACTGTCACCATCACTCATGTTGCATTTACATGTAAGTAAGCTTCACAATGAATGAAAGATGCTTTCTGGCAATGACATTGTAAACTTGAGGGAAGAGATTATAGCCAACATATCTTTGTTTTTGCAATGTTGTAGCTATGCATACTTCTGACCATTGTAGGTGTTCAATAAATAGATGCTGATAATAGAAAGAGAGAGAGAGTGAGACTAAGAAATGGAGAATGCCAGACAAACAGACAGTACAGGGAAGTCTTTAGAATGGAAAGATAAAGAATGTTAAAATAGAAAACTGTCGCAAAGAAAAAACAAGAGACTAAAAATAAATGAATGAATAAATAAATAGATAGATAGATAGATAGATAGATAGATAAATAAAAAGAGAAAGTAAATGTAAAACAACAAAAAAAGAAAGTTAGAATTCTAGGTTCTTAGGTTTAAGACTAGAAGAGATCTTAGAGGAAACTGAGATCTGTTTTCATTTAGAACCAGATTTCTATGTCTGAATCATGGGAGGCTTTGTCTGTCTGGTATCATTAAGAACTTGAGAAGGCTAATGGTTAGTCAGGGTCTTTTCAAAACTGGTAGACACTGTAGATGTTGGTAACTGGCCCATGATGTGAAGCTTCACACAGAAAACCACATTTGTAGTGAATATTGACTTTCTGCAGCTACCACCATTCTTTCTTTAAGGAAAGAAACTACCCCCAATTCACTTCTGAAAGAGCAGCCCTCTCCACTCTCAGTCTAGGTGCTGTAGGAATCCACCCTCCTTACAGTCTGAGGGTACATGTGTCAGTTAGGCTTAGTTAATCACAGCGTTGCATTCTCCTAGCCACTGTGAGTCGTTCAGTGATGTATGCATGGCCCAAATCCAAATCCAAGACAATGAAACAGAATCTTGATGCTTGCTGGAGCTGTTAAGAAGGAAGCCCCGCTCCAAATTGCCACAAACATAACAAGTGATGCCTAACAGATTTCAACATGGAGAAGTGAAAAGATTGGTCAATCTTCTCCTCAAAACAACTAAAACACAGAGGGAAATGTCAAAATAACCATTTCAAAGCTCTGGAAATCAACCAAAGGAAACAACACATTGAGAAGTATTTATGCATGTAAAAACTGCTGAGCTTCAGGTAAGAACAGTGGAAGTCTGTGGCATTCTTGCCTGGAAATTTTTATAATCTTCATTTTCTTAAACTTGGTTATGAAGTGGTTCTACAACAGTGAGGTAGGGTGGAACAATAACTGAGAGAAAATATTTGTAAATCAAATATATGTAAAGTATTTGTATTAAAAAATATACAGAAAACTTACAACTCAATAATAGGAAAATAAGCAACCTAATTTAAAAATAGAGAAAAGATCTGAATAGATATTTCATCAAAGGAGATATGTGAATGCTATTAAGCATATGAAGAGGCGCTCAACATCATTAATCACCAGGGAAATGCAATTAAAACCACAAAGAGATATCATTACACACCCACTAGAAAGGCTCTAATTCAAAATGACAAAGTCAAGTGCTGGAGAAGGTGTAGAGAAACAGAAACTCTTGTGCATTGCTGGTGAAAAAATAGACTGACTGCTATAGCCACTTTCGAAAAGTTTGATACTTAAAAAAAAGTTACACATAAACTTATCAAATGACTCTGCAATTTCACTCACATATCTAATGGAGAGAAATCAAAATATATATTCACACAAAGACTTGTACACATAATTTCATAGCTTAATTTATGGGAGTCCAAAATGCACATCAATTGGTGAATGGCAAAACAATATGTGGGGTATCTATACAATAGAATTGTATTTAGCAATAAAAGGAACCAACTTAGATAGATGCTACCACGCATGAACCTTAAGAACATTATGCTAAGTGAAAGTAGGCAGACACAAAAAGCTGTATGTCATATGATTCTATTTATATAAATTGTCCTAAAAGGGAAAACCTAAAGTGGCAGTAGATTAGTGGTTATCTGGAGCTGGAGCAAGAACAGGGATTATTATAAACACTCATGAGGAAATTTGTGAAGTGAGAAGAGTTTTAAAATTACATTATGGTATCTATTGCACAACTATATAAGTTTGCTAAAAATTATTCATTTGCACTGTTCCAATGGGAGAATTTTATAGTATGTAATTTTTACCTCAATAAATCTAAAAAAAGAGAGAGATAAAGAGAGAGAGATATCTAGTTTCACTTGTGCTCAGAAACATGCAAATTCAAGAACCTAAGAAATAACATTTGTCACCTATCACAGGGCAAAAATATTAAAGAGTTAAATTACATATCACTGGCAAATATGCAGGAAAACATTGGATATTTGCTTTAGTTTTTTAGTAAGAAATATAGAAATAACTATTATAATTAAAAACATCTATATTCGAGTATGTGTTGTAGCATTATATTTTGTAGCAAAATTTAAAAACCAATCTGAAAACAGAATATTTGCCTATCAATGTGGAATGAATAAACTGTGATGTACTCCAGTGTTCAGTTGTGGTTAATTTAAAGAGAAAGTGTGATGACATGGGGGAATTAGGTAGGTACCCAATCCTTGAGAGGGCTGGAGAAACAGGGGCCAAGTTGAGTTTTCAGGAATGATGTCCAGGACAACAGCACAGAACTGGGCCACCAAGGATGCTATTCTCTCTAGAACAAACAGATAGCAATAGTGGTATATCTTAGACAGGGGCTATCAGCAGCCTGAACCCCAGAAAAATGAAGACACAGGAATAGAGTCAAATCAAACCCACAGCCAGTGTACAACATCAAGCAGAGTTGCTCTTTGTCATTAGCCACTAACATTTTCATTACCTAGCAAAAGCTGACTAATAAAGCTAGATGTTCAGGAAGCTACAGCCTGATTTGCTGGATCCAAGAAGATAGACTGCAGCAGTCATCTAAAGCAGCAAAATAACTGCCCCGTGTCCTGACTCTGGCTATTCATGAAGCTGGTCTCCAGTCACTGGGGCTCCTAGTACAGCTCCCATGCCACAGCCTCTATGACTATAGCTGAGATAAAAGAAACAGGAAAAGCAAAATTCTTCCTTTCTTCTGGCATCCAAATCTCTCTCAGGTGCCTGTTTGCCAGAAACTAGGTCAAATGGGAAACTGTAGGTCTAGGATGGGCTGGAAATGTAGCCTTTAGCATATAGTAAGACACATTCCGATAAGACCAGAATGCAGTTGAGTGTGCTCACTGCCTGCAATATTTGCCACTCATATTGTGAAATATCATTTAGGCTTTAAAAGAGTAAGTTAATCCTGTTCACTTAGGTTATAGTTTGCAAATGACATTTCATTCTAAAAAAAGGCTATAAAAGCTAGTAAGATATGTCAAAAGAACAGAGGAGGCAATTGTAGGGGTTCCCATTGGCAAAATAGAAAAACAAGTAATTTTTTTTTAATTGCAAAAGATTAAAATGCATTAAATATATGAAAATGAGTTTTAATGATACTCAAACAGTATTAGTGAAATAATAGATTCAGGCAACTGACTCCCAATATCACTGGGTGAAAGGATTTTGGGAAACTTTATAATGTATGGGTAGGTTGACAACTCCTGAACCATCAATCTGTCTCAATATCACTCAAAGTGGAACAATCACATGTAATACAACAGGAAATCAAAAGTGTTGAATCTACATTTTATTTAGCCTCTAGATCTGTCAGTTTATGGAGAATATAGGGGATAGAGGAACATGTTAATTGATACCTTGAGGACGTGGTCACCTAAATTTAGAATGTAGTAAAACTAAACTTACCTGCACATATAACCAGGTTTTTTTTTTTTCACAAATAATGACCTGTTTAAAAGGGGAGAAGGGAAACTATTACGAATTAAAAGTGACTTAAGAGAAATATCAATGGAATGTGACTTGAGGACTTCTTTAGAACCTTATAAACAAACCATATATAAAGACACTTTTTTGAGATAAGAAAAATTCAAACATTGATTATTAGATTATATTAAACAACCATTCATGTATTGGGTATAATAGGTATTGTAATTATTTTTTAAATCCTCACCTGTTAAAAATAAATGGTGAATTATTTATAAATAAAATATGATCTATGAAATTTGTTGTAAAATACTGCAGCTCTCACCAGGAAAGAAGGGAGGAAAGGAAAGAAGGAAAGAATAAAAGAAGAAAGGAAGGAAGGAAGAAAGGAAAGGAGAAAGGGAGTGGGGAGAGAGAGAAAAAGGAAAGAGAGACAGAGAGAAAGGAGCTGTATTAGTTTTTTATTGTTGCTTTAACGAATTATTACAAATTTAGTGGCCTAAAAAAACACATTTATTATCTTGCAGTTCTGCAGATTGGCAGTCTGACATGATTTTCACTGGACTAAAATCTTGGTGTTGGCGGCTGTTGTTCTTTCTGGAGGCTCTAGGAGGGAATCCATTTTCTTGCCTTTTGCAGCTTCTAGAGGCCCTGCTTCATAGCCCTCTAACTCTATCTTAAAATCTAGAAAAGTCAGACTTTTCCCATCATTCTTCCATAGTCACATCTCCTTAACAATAGCTAAGAAAGATTCTCTAATTTTAAAGATTTACATGGTTAGATTGGGGCCACCTAGATAATTAAGGATAATCTCTTTACCTCAAGGTATTTAATCACATCTGAAAAGTCCTTTTTGCTATGTAAGGTAACATACTCCAAGAGGGTAGAATGTAAACATATTTCGGGGGCCATAATTTGGCCTACCACAAGAAGGATTAATGAAACAAGATTGAAAAAATGTAAATATTGATAATCGTTGAAACCAGATGATGGATCTGTGAGAGCTCATTATACTTTTCTCACTTATTTTGTGTATGTATAAAAATTTCTGTAATAAAAACTTACAAAGAATGAGTTAGGTCTATTACACGTGACTACAGGATTTCCATGATGAATTATAAAGTGGAAAAAGCAAACTTCAGGGAAATGTAATATAATCTTAGTTTTATAAAATAACAATGTCAGAAGTTCTATATATTTGCCTGCTTGTCCATCTTTCTTTTTCTTTTTTTCTCCCTCTCTCCCTTTCTCTCTCCTTTCTCTCTCTGTCTCTGTCTCTGTCTCTGTCTCTGTCTCTCTCTCTCCTTTCTTTCTTTTTCAGGATCATATATTTTGGTAAACTGTTAATATATTGGTTACATACAATGTGTGTATTAGAGTAGGGGAGAGGTACGCAAACTCAAAAGAGTTCAGTAAAAGCAGTTATTTTATTTCAAAAGCAACTATTTATATAAGCCTATTTATATAAAAAAATTAATGTATAAAACATATAAATATATGTATATATCTATTGAGTGAGGGGAATGACAAACAAAATGAATGTAGTCAGGCTGTCTCCCAACAAGCTGTGAGGTTTCTGGGTGGCCTTAGCTGCAGTGTCCCAGATGACCTTCAATAAAGTGACTTATGTAGCCTTAGATACAGCGTCCTATACAACCTGTAGATTGTGATTGATTATAGTGCCTGGCCTTAAGCTACTATTATGCACCTTGTTATAAGAAAAGCCCCGCCTGTGCAGGCTGGGGGAAGCTGGAGCTCTGCCTGTGCCTTGCCGTGTTCTGCTATGCCTGAATAAAGTTATGTCACATCTGCTCATGGTTCTTCACACATTCTTCCAGCTTCCAGAACTGCACACCCGAGCCTTGTTACCCCGAACTTGCAGAACAATATCTATTCTATATGTTTGCATATAGAGATACATGAATGAATGGTCACCCAAATCTAGTTATCTCAAGGTAGAAGGTATTTTGTGTGGTTTTTATTTTCTCTTTATACTTTCTTCTATTGTTTGAAAAATATTTTTTGCTAAACATGTATTCTAAAAAATCATGAAAACTATAGTATAGTGATTTTAATTATGGAAAATAAAAGAAATATGAATATTATTAATATTCCTAGTGTCAGGGGCTTACCCTCTAGTACCTGTTCTTTTCCCGACTCCTCAGCAGAGGTAGGACTGAAATTCTAAATAGTCACCAGCAATGAAGATAAATTCATGTGGGATAGAGGGGAAAAGTAGGGTATGATACCCCCAAACTTTAGACTTTGTTATAAAATATATATAAAGATATATATTTTAAAATTTTGAGCAAACACTACAATAATATAAATAAATATTATGTCTATAAAACCAACAAAAAAATGGGGTGGAGGGAAGAAGCAAAGTCAAATCAAATCATTGGAAAAAAAGGAATTCAGAAAAGAGAAAAATTGACAGGAAAACATGCTAAATGATGTTAAAATATTGCTAAAAAATATTAACAAATCAGGTATAAATGTACCCAACTAATCAATTAAAATATAGAGACTATTATGTTGACTAAAAATCAGAACAAAGTTTTAAAAGCCATTTATTTGCTGCTTATAAGAATCACAAATAAAATTAATATAGAAAGGTTAAAAATAAAGGATAGAGATAGCATATTATGCAAATATGAGCCAAAAGAAAACTGTCCTATTAGGTGAAAAGCATTAAGGCAAATGGTATAATTTCTCAAGATATAATAATTATGACCTTAAGCTCCTGAAAACATGACCTAAAAATAGGCAGGATTACAAAGAGAAATGGATAATCCCCAATCCTAGTGGGAGGTGTTAATATGCAGCTGTCATAAAATAATGGATCAAGAAGACAAAAATTAGTTAGGGGTTCTAATCCCATGTAGAGAGGCACAGTGTTTCAGACTGAATGTTTGTGTCTCTCCCCAAATTCATATGTTGAAACCTGATCTCCAATGTCATTATATTAGGCGGTGGGGCCTTAGCAAGGTGATTAGGTCAGGAGGGTGGAGCCATCATGAATGGGATTAGTGCTCTTATAAAAGAGTAAAAGAGATCCCCAAAAAACCTCTCTTCTCTTTCATTAAGAGAAGTTATTGTTCAAACACTGCCATCAATGAGGAAACAGGCTCTCACCAGACATGGAATCTGCCGGTTCTTTGAACTCAGACTCCCCAGCTTTGAGAACTGTTAGAAATAAATGTGGGTTGTTTGAGCCACATGGGGTGTGGTATTTTTTTTTTTTTATAGTTGCCCAAACAGATTAAGACATACAGAGTCAGAGCAGGGAGGGAGGAGAGAGGTTTCACGGGCCCTGGAGCCCATGTTCAGTCACCCCCAGGCACACCTCAGTGAAGACCATATGAGCCTAAAATTGGATCTTTTCCCTGAGCTCATTCTAGTTGTTTTTCTGAAAGAATTTGTTACCGCACAGTCTAAGAAGGTCAGCCAAATCTTTAAGGCCAAATCAAAGCCAATCCAGACATTGAAATACAAATTGAAAAACATTATTTGCTAACCAGATACATTTTTTCAAGTATACATAAATTTTGGACCAGAGACAGATGAAGGAATGTTTTACTCTGAAAATGGATTGAAAAATACAATATTAACATGAATGATGTTTACAATGTGTTGTTAACATTCCTTGTGAGTGAAACTCAAAAGCTAGAGTAATTACTCACCCTACAAACAGCTTGCTTGCTTTGTAAATGGTTTGCTACAGGGCACCTTTGAGTAATGAGCTCCTTAGTGCATTCTGTACAGGGCTCCTGTTCCCAAGGTACAGCCATCAGCAGCTTTGGGGCCAGGAATCCTTCAGAGGAATGCACTCTTAACCTGGCACATTGCGCTTCTTGCAAAAAGGAACCCAATTAGTTTCCAGTAGCTAGAAATGGAACTACATTCCAGGTGGCACTAGGGAGCCAGGGGCCACTGGCTCTCTGTAGTTCTCATCCCTGGATTAGATGGTTGGTTACAAGGTTATAAACCCAGCACAGTAATGTGCTGGAGAGAGTTATGGTTATGACGCCAGCACTGGTAAGCAGTGCCAGAGCAAGGGGATAAGGAGTTGTAGAGTCCACCGTGGGCAAAACACTTCTGAAAAGGTTGTGAGCTGGAGAGATCTTCAGCAGAATGAACATCTGGACACATTTTAATAACTTTGAAATTAAATGAATAATATAAGTCCACTGTAGAAAAATGAGAAAATATAGACAAGAAAAAAAGAAAGAAATTATCTCATAATACTCCCACCAGAGATAGATAATTGCAATTAACATTTTGGTATTTCCCTTTCAACTATTTTTCTCAATGAATATATATCCATATATATATGTGTGTGTGGTTTCTTAACAAAAGTAGATTCGTACACATGTGATAGTCACCTAACTGTAGAGTATTTCTTATCATATATGTGTATATATATATTATGATAATATATAATATAATATGATATTCCATTGCATGGAAGTACTATGCTTTGTTTCATTCATCTCCTTACGTTGGATATTTAACCTGTCTCCATTTTTGCCTGTTGTACTAGATGAACTTGTACTCCTATTTTTGTACACCTCTCTGTTTGCTTAAGATAAACCCCCAGGAATGTTATATCCAGGTTAAAGGGATTGCACATTTGCCAAATCATCATATTAGAAAATTTAATAGTTGATTCTCTCTCTACCACTGTTGAGAACAACCAATTTTATTTCACCAACCCTGTGCTTCAACATTTGTTTCATCTTTCTAGTTTGATAAATATAGAAGATACCTTGTATTTAAGTTTGCATTTATTTGATAAATTAATTTGAGATTGTGCCATTCTGAGCATAGGCCTCAAGAGATCTTGTACGTTTCTGCATTCTATCTTGCACTTCCCTCATTAACATGAGAATACATCCAAATATATGTCAGACATATAAAACAGAGTCAAATCATTCCAGCTCTCGTGGAGGCCAGCCTAAATTAGCAAACAGCCAAGTGGTCCCCAGACGTGTGAACAGGCCCAGACAAGATAAACTCACAGCTGATTCCAAACATATGGGCAATGAATGCTTATTTCTTTGAACACAAAGGTTTTGTAATTGTTACACAGCATTATTATAGCAAAAACTAACTGATACAACCAATGATGGTTACTGCAAGAAAATTGGGATACATATATGGAAGGGGTGGAGTTATCAGAAGGCTGGCTGAAAAATGCAGCAAAAACAGCAAACATCCTTTATGCTGGAACATTAAAACTTATATCTCTCATCTTCAGCTACTGACATTTTAAAAGCAGAATGTGAAAAAGCAATGTTTAACTCAAAGGAATAAATCCACAAGGATGGAATTTTAGGTTGTGCTGGAGGGAGAATAGCCCAGTCTCCTTTTACAGGTCAAAATGGGTGTTGTAGTCAGCCCAGAGTTCTTTCAGGGCTCCTAAGAACATCATTTAGTGGGGGTGCAAATAAAAAGTGGATGTGCTTTTAGCGGAAGCAATCAATTGTTTGAGAAAAGATTTTTCTCTCCTCTCACCAAAGGAATCTCTCCTCTTAATGGGTCCTGCCAATAGTATCTCTTAGGAGAGACATGTGGTAAGTGACATTTTTATTAAAACTGATTGCTGAGCTCAGCCCTAGGAGCTAGATTCTGAGAGCTAGCTGGAATTAACAAGAGAGACATAATTACAATCCAAGGGAAATCTCTTACGGAGTTGTGAAAATGATGTTAGAATTCCATAGTATTTTACCCCCTTATTTATGTCTTGATAATGTAGCACATTTCTTGGGGAAAATGGGAATATATTGCAGTAAGAGAAGTTTATGTTCATCCTAAAGACGGATTTCTTATCGTGATGGTCATTAGACATGGGAAAAAGATTTTGTAGGGTGATTTTGAAGTCTCTCTTCTCTGACGCTCATGTTTGATTTTCAGCTTTTCAGGAAGCAGAAACAGAAATGTCAAAGAGAGTAAAAATCCTAAAATTTAAGTGCCTGCCAGTTTGTCTTCCTGCCCCCAACTTTGTTCAGCCCCATTGGATTCCAGGATTTTTTCTCTCTAACCCTCATACCTGCTTTCTAATAGAGGGCCACCTCTTACCTTCATTGTTGTACCCATTTTCTTCATAGTTCCTTCCTCAAGTTCTGTTTGGGAACCATGGATGGTGCCATTGTGGTAAGAACATGCACTGACATCCAAAGCATCACTCGCATACATTGGAGGAGGGCTCACCACGGGCCAGGGTTTGTGCAGAGGATGTGATTCTGAACAGTGTCTTGCCCTCTTTAGAATGTGGGAGACAGAAATAAACTCAAAACAAAAGTATAGATAATGTGCTATCAGGTAGGGATAAGTGTTAAAAACAAAGCAGAATAAAGCATTAAAAATAATAGGTAAAAGTGGCACATTAGAGATAGGGTGTCAGGGAAGAACATCCGCAGCAGGTAACATCTGAACAGAGACCTGAGTGAAGTGATGAATAATGCCATGTGGGCCCTCAGTAAACTAGTGACTTCACAGTCCACATTCTCCCTTCTGGTTAATTGTCCTCCTTCCCTGAGAAGGAATTCTTACAACCAGTTTTAAGCTGTGAGTGCAGAGGGCTGACTTACTTCTCTTCATCAGTGTTTGGCCCATAATCATCGTGGTCCATGCATGGTCTCTGTGTTTTTTACTTGTTTCTTTATCTGCTCCCTACTCCCATTCTCCTTTCCTTCCACCCTCAGCTAATCATTCTAAGTGTTTAATGTGTATCATTTTGCAAAGGGTGTATTGTTCGTCTGTCTGCACATATTTTAGATTTACTTCAATAACATCTATTTCATTCTCCTTTTTATTAACAGAGCTCTGCATTTTCCATATCCATCCTTGTTGTCAAGTACATGTTTGATCCATTGCTATTAACTGCACGTACCATGATGTGCATCCATGATGATTCATCCAGCCACCCTTCCAAAACCCTGCAATCTGCAATAACTCAGCATCCTCATTTTTGTGCCCTTGGACTGTGTGAGAATTACTTGGAATACATACCTCCAAGGAACAGGGTAGCTGAGTCATAGGTATTTGTATATCTAATTTGACTAAATACTCACTGGGCCTTTCCAGAATTGCTGCATCACTCCCACCAAAAGTACACAGAAATTTTCATACCCCACACCCCCTCCAGCACTTGGCATTATCTAGTTTTTCAATTTTCAATTATAATAAATATAAAGAGATGTCTCTTCATTAATTAGGATTTCCCTAACTACTAATAAGTTTGTGCATCTCTTCCTATGCTTATTAGCCTTTTGAGTTTCCTTTCCTATAAATCATACCTTTTGAACATTTTAAATTTGTGGTTGCTACATGTATCTTATGTGTTCTAAATAATGAATTCTTTATTGATATTAAATGCCACAAATATGTTCTCTTATTCTATCATCTTTTAAATCTTTCCAAAGTGTCTTTCATTGAATTTAAAATACTTAACTTTGATGTGACTAAATCCATCTAATTTTTGCTCTATGCTTTTAAAGTATTGTTAAGGAAGTGTTTTCCTTACCCCTATGTCAGAACAATATTCAACATTTTATTCTGGTTATTTTAGATGTTTATCTTACACATTTTTTTAAATCCATTTGGAATAAAGTGATATTAGATAAGGATCCAGCTTAATTTTTCTTGTGTTCCAGTTTTTTTGACACTGTTATTAAACAATGTTTTCTTTGATTTATAGTGTTATTTTATCATATAAGAGGTATGATAATGGGTATGTCTGAGCTCTTTCCTGTTCTGTTGCTCTATAATCTGTTTGAAGAACAATATCAGACTGTTTTTATTACTAAAGCTATAGGTTTCATTATTCAGTAAAGCAAGTTTCTCCCTATTTCTCTCTCTCTTTTTTTTAAGGTAGTCCTATTTAACTATAGATTTTTATTCTTCCATAGGAATTATTGAAGTATAACCTGCATACATCAAAAGTTATATATAATTTTAAAAACTCATTTAACTGAATCTTATGATCTGTCCCTGTTTTGTTACATGTAAAATTATATCTTGGTAATTTATATGGAATAATAAAAATCCAGAATTAGCTAAGGCAACCTTAAGATACAGAATGTTTTTACCGCACCAGAGATTTTCCTTGTGATCTTCTGTTAATTCCACCTTCCACCATGATTATTTTTGGTTTACTATTATAATAGGTTAATTTTACATGATTTGGAACTTCATGTAAATGGAATTAGTTCATATTCTTTTATATCTAGTTTTTCTGTTTCCTTTTTAGGTTCTTCACTGGTGTTGCAAGTATTAGCATTTCATTTCTTCTTATCATGGAGTAGATTTCTTTTTTTCCATTTGCCTATTGAAGACATTTAGATTGTTCACAATTTTTGTATGTTATGTAAAAGGTCATTGTAAACACTATTGCTGAAGTCTTTTTGTGGACATAGGTTTTCACTTCTCTTTGGTAGATACCTAGTAGAAAAATTGCTGGGTCTTAGTGTAGGCTTATCTTAGTGTAAGTCTTAGTGTAGGCTTATTTTTATAAAACCTTGCTGAACTATCATTCAAAATCATTGTAGCTTTTTACATTCCACCAGAAATATCTAAGAGTTCCAAGTGCTCCACATCCTCACCAACATTGGTGTTATCAGTTTAGATAGAAGCTAGTCTAGTGAGTATAAAATGTATTTCATTGTGATTTTAATTTGCATTTCCCTAATGACTAATGGTGTTGAACACATTTACATGTGCTTATTGGCTAATTTTTTGTAAAGTGACTTTTCATGTCCTGGCCCATTTTTTGTTTTGGATTATTTATCTTTTCACTGTTGATTTGTAGGAGTTCTCAGCACATCCTCCCCACTTCAATCTGTTGGGTATGAGTCTTTTGTCAGATAAACATATTGTGAAAGCCTAATTTACCAATTTTTTTCTTTTATGATTAGTTCTTTAGTTTTGTTGCTGTTTGCTTGTTTTGTTTTGGTTCTGATTAAGAAGTCTTTACCTCCTCATGGTCACAAAGATATTCCCCTGAGTCGTATTTTATCCATGAAAGTTTATGATTCTAACTTTTACATATAGGTCTACAATCTCTCTCAAATTATTTTTTTGTATATGGATTGGGATAGATATTGAGACTTAATTTACACACCGCCTTCAAAGAGATGTCAAGTTGTTACAACACATTCTGTTTAAAAGTCTTTTCTTTCCCCATTGAACTACTTTGGTGAGTTGGTCAAAAATCAGTACGTATGTGGGTATGCTTTTGAATTTTCTATTCTGTTCCATTGATCTATTTGTTTATTAAATGCCAATAACACCCTGTCTTGGTAACTTTAACTTTAAATAGTTAGTTTTAAAATCAGATAGTGTAAGTCCTCCAGTTTTGTTCTTATTTTTCCAAATTGTTTAAGCCATTCTAGATCCTTTACATTTCCTTATATGTTTTAGAATCACCATTCGATTTCTTTAAAAAAGTTCTCCTGGGATTTAGATTAGGACTGTACTAAACCTGTAGGTCAATTTAGAGACAATAGACAGTTTATCAACCTTCAATATTCTAATCCATAAATTTTGTATTGCTTTCCCTTTTTTTGTGTGTCTGTTTTTTAGTTTCACCCAGAAATGTTGTTTAATTTTCTATATGGAGGGCTTGCATATCTGTTGTTAGATTCATCCTAGATATTTGATCTACTTGACAATATTATAGAGGCCTTTTTAAAATTTCATTTTCTAATTGTTCATTCCTAATATATGAGAATACTATTAATTTCTGAATATTGACCTCATTTTCTGCAATCTTACTAAAGTCAGTTAGCAAATTTTGGAGATTTCAGTTTTTTCTGTATATAACATTAAAGACAGTCTTTTTTCTTTTTTTCTTCCAATTTTTATGTCTTTTTTCTTTGCATTATTGAACTAAGATTTTCAGTACAATGTTATACAGATGTGATGAGAGAAGAAATCTTTGAACTGTTCCCAATCTTAGAAAAAAAGTGTTCAATATTTCACCATCAAATGCTATCATAGCTGTATGATTTTTACTAATGCCTTACATTAGGTCAAGAAAGTTCCCTTCTGTGATAGGCAGAATAATGACTTTCCAAAGATATCCATGTCCTAATTCTAGGAAACTGCAAATATGTTAAGTCACATGGCAAAAAGAAATTAATATTGCTGATGGAATTAAGGTTGCTCATCATCTGACCTTAAGATAACAGGTTATTGTGGATTATCTGGGTGAGACCAATGTAACACAGGTTCCTTAAAAGAAAAAGGAAGCAAAAGAAGAGAGTCAAAAGGGGATGTAACCGCAGAAAAATAATCAGAGAGATCTAACATTTCTGGCTTTAATAACAGAGGAAGAGGGCTATGAGCCAAGGAATGTGGGTGACCTCTAGAAGCTGAAAAATACATTGTCCTCTAGAGCTTTCAGAAAGTAGCCCTTTGTCCAGTGAGACTCCTTTTTGTACTTCTGGCCTGCAGAACTCTAAGATAATAAATGTATGTGGTTTTAAGCCATGATATTTGTGGTAACTTACACAAATATCTTATTGCTGTTACAGCAGCAATAAGAAACTAATACACCTTCAATTTCTAGTTTGTAGAGAGTTTTTTGTTGTTGTTTAATGTGTGTTTAAATAAATGAATTTTGGCTGTTTTCTTTCTTGACCATGCATCACGTTATCTTTATTGCTCTTCATCTCATCATTTTAATAATTGTATTATAGACATAATGTGAAAAAAAGCAGTAGAGACTGAGGTAAGAAGTCATTCTACCCCCTAAGAAGCGGCATGGTTCTTCTATCAGGCTTCTAGTAGAGGGGCTGAGTTAATCTAGTAGAGCTTAGTCTGAGGCTTTCTTGCACCTTTAATTTCATTTACTTCACTACTTACTTCACTACTTTCTTCACAAATTTTGAGGGTAGACTCAAGATTTCCCTTAAGCAGGACTGGAGAACTGGGCACAAATGCTCTAGATATCTCTCTATACTTTATGGCTTAACTGCCAGCTTTCTTAGTCATGGGAGCTCTCTCTGCTGTGGGGTGTTCATGTTGGTCTCCAACCCCTCCCTGAGTTTGTGCCTCAGGAAACCTCTCTCTGCCCTATTCTCTGCTCCAGCTTTCAGAGGGCTGCTGCAGTATACTTGGTGAGGCTCAGGGTGCTTCCAAAGGTTCTCAGCCCTCCTGTTCTGTCCCCAGCAGATAGCAGTCACTGTGTGTGAAATCCAGAGTACCTCAGACAGAATTCTTTCAGGTCTCCTTTCTCTATGTAAAGTACAAAGTATGTTTATAAAATTTCTTTAAAATTCCATTTGAAAAATGGATTGTAACTGCCTTGAATTTATAGACTAATTTGGAGAGAACTAACATTTTTATAATATTAAGTTGTCTTATTCATGACCTTGAAATAGGTCTCCATTTATTCAGATTATATATGTATGTGTTTTATTTATTAGAATTCTAAATTTTACACCTATCCTTTTTATTCTTAGCTATTTTATAGTTTTCCTTGATATTGCAAATTGTATCATTTTAAAATTTTTATTTGCTAATTGATTATGACTGGCATAAAGAAATTATACTAATTTTTGAGATTGCCTTTAAATATAGCAATTTTGTGAAGCTCTCTTATGTTGTTTGATTCTGCTAGTGTTTCTACTTAGATGTTCCTAATATTTCCAAATAGTGAACATTTTTTCTTTTTTCAAAATCTTTTTTCCTTTTTTTCTTTTCTGCTGGCCAGAACCTTAGTTCTCTGTTGATCAGTAGCAATCATTTTTATAACACCTGACACTTCCCTGACTGTGCTTTATGCTTTCCTGGCCACAGCTGAATTGAACCAGAAATTAACACCTGACCAAAGCTGGGCCAATCAGATCATTTTCTGACTAAAAATCTGAAATTGGAATTCAGAGTTGGTGGTCAGCCTCTGACTTGGAAAACATTGTAAAGGTTGGGTGGAAGCAGCCATGTTTGGTCATTTGTACACACAGCAGAAAGAGAAAGAAGCCTGTCAAAAGAAGCAATAAGATATAGTACAGCCAGAGAGACTGAGACAGATGGAAACACACAGATACTCTTAAATACATAAAAAGAGGAAAGATGAGAAATAATCATGGAGTCATAAGAAACGAAGAGGCACACACCCACACACATAGCCAGCCATTCAGAGAGCGAAAGAGACAGACACACAGAGACAAATATAGACATGGAGAAAACATGCAGAGACAGATACAGCAGGCAAAGAGAAAGAGAGACAGACAGACAGATCAGAGTCCCAGACTTGGCGAGGCTGTAGGAGTCCATCAAAGATACAGCCTCTGCTCCTGGGGTCTGCAGGGCTTGTAGCAGCTCCCTGGGGAGCCTTCCTATAATTTCTGCCTTCAGGCTTGGTGAGATTTCTCTGAATCTTCATAACAAACCTACTTTGTTTAAGATCACTTGAGGGACTTCTCCCTGACATCACATGCATAATTTAGTCTTGAGCTCTTCTCTGCACTCCAGATTTGCACAAATCTGATTGTACTTAAAAAGTTCAAAGGCATCACATACCTAAGGCTTCCCAGGTGGAACTCTTGATTATTCCCTCCAAAACATAGCACTTCACTCCTTCCTGTGTTTTGAGGAACCTAGGAATCACCTTTGATTCTCCCCTTTCTCTCAGCCTCTACAGCAAACCAGCACTTTGTCCAGTTAATTGTGTCTCTTAATTCATCCCCATTTCTTCATTCTATGGTTCCTGTCCTGGTCTAGCCACCATTGTCTCCCACCTGGATCACCACCACTGCAGCCCCCTCTTTTCCTGCTTTTGCTTTTGCTTTTGCTCTCTCCCATTAATTTTCACACAGCTGCCAGAAAGGTCCTCTAAACATTTAAATTGTCTGATAATATGCCTTTGCTTAAAACTTTTAATAGCTTCCCATTTCACTTTGCACAAAATCCAAAACCTACCGCAGTTTACCAGGCCTACATGACCTGCTCCTGCCTCTCTCTGGTCCACCTCATGTGGCTCTCTGTCAATCATTGGGCTCTACTTCAACATACCAAGCTCATGTTGACTGCAGGGCCTTTGCACATGATGAGCTCTGCCTGAAATGATACCTTCTATGGCCAGCTTCTTATTATTTAGGTCACTTCTTCAGAGAGAATGGAAAGACAACTTACTAGCATAAGGCCATCTAAAGTTGACCCTGCCCCTTTCTTCTATACCTCCATGGTTTTCTTCACAACACTTTTCTATCTTAACCTTTACTGATTCATTTACTCTCTCTCTCTTTCTCTGTGTGTGTGTGTGTGTGTGTGTGTGTGTGTGTGTGTGTGTTTTCTGCTCTCACCACTTAAGAACTCCATGAGGAGAAGGACCATCTATCTTGACCACATGGTCTTCATGCAGTGCCTGACACATATTAGCAGTGCAAAAAAATATTTGATGATAAATGAGTGAAAACAAGAAGAAAAGGAGAAAAGGCATGAAGGAAGAAGCTTTCACCAAGATAAAAAGTGGGAAGGTGAATGACAATTGAATGGTAGTAAACAAAGCAGGCATCTCATCCTACGAACATTGGTCCCAGCTGATGCCAACCACCTACCCCACTACGGAAGGTCAGCTCTAGCAAGGCTGGGTCATGGAGGTGGTGGGCATAGTGGGAGGAACACGAAATTAGGAGTCTGAAAGACCTGAAAGATAGGCCCAGCTGTATGACCAGGGCTCAGGTTCTTGTGGTTGAACTGGAGGATATCTATGGTCTTTTCTAGGTCTCAGACCTTAACAACCTAAGGTGTCCTCAGGCCTGTGAGAACATGCTCCACCTTCTGGAATTATAGGCTGTGGAGACAGTGTATGGCACTCTAGCTTCCTCTCTGCACTGGGACTGTTTCTGGAAAGAACAAGGTCTGATGGTGCTGAGCCTCTCATCTCATCAAGGCCCTAGAGCCTGGCAACCCCTGCAGGCCACTCCCTACAGCTAGCTTGGCCACTGGTGTGGTCACCTCCAAGGATTATGCTAGAGCAGGGCATCTTGAATGAAAAGGCTGCTCAGGCTGACTCTGTTCTGTAGACAGAGAGCCTGTAGCAAAGAGCCTGGTGTTAAAGTCTATAAATTATAAATTCATTTTCTGGTTTTGGCTTCTTTTAATTTGCCTTTATTTGCAGAAATTAGCAGACTATAAGAGCAATATTTTAGTCCTTAATGAAGAGATAAACCTACACTTGGTGGATGTGGTATCAGTTCTTTTCTTCCCTACCTATCTTTGCCAGTAGGTGATTTCCCTTTGAAGATTTAGGATGCCCTCCCATACATCTGGAAGTCCTTAATCCGTGATGGCAGGACGTTTGCAAGAACTCTGAAGCTGTGAGTGACCTTATCCTCCTCTGGACACTCATACCACTTGCCCACAGAACTCCTGCGGTCACACTGGCAAAAGAAGTCCATTTTAAGGTATCTTTTCACCTCACAATTGCCTCCTATTTGGACAGAGTGCCACCCCACTGGAGCTGGTTATATCACATGACCTATCTCCACAATATCCTCCCACACAGTTTATTGAACCAGTCTGGACAGCTGACCCAAGTTGGGTCACTGGGCTCTCTGTCCTAGAAATTCTACTTTGGGCCTGAAAGGCATTGATTTTGAGCAGTGTTTTGAAGTATGGCTGAAACCAAGGCATGTGGTTTCAGCCATGACTCAACCTGCAGAGAAGGTTTGCCAAGAGAGAGGAATGATATGGAAGAAGGGTCAGTGACTCCCATTGCCTACCTAATTATATTCAAAGCCTTGGAGCCGGCATTCAAGGCCCACTGGAACATGGTCCTATGATTCTTTCCATTCAATCTCCTATCTCATACCACAGTCACAGCAGACCTCCCTAGTCCTCTTCTCATAATTTGCTCAAACTTCCTTTACTACTTACTATGCCCTCCCCTTATTTTTACTGTCCAAAATCTTAACTTCTTTTTGGAGACCAGTTTAGAATCTCTCATCTCTTTAAAGTCCTTTTCTGATTGATACCAATTCAACCAGCTCTCTCTTCCTCTCGGACTTCTCAAAGCAGTGGGCAAAGGGTGAAGTAGGGAAGGAAATACACATTTAGAGACCTGAGCTCAAAGAACCAAGGGGCAAGAGATGATTCAGATCACAAATAAAATCATTCCATCAATTAAATTTTAGCAAATTTTTCCTGAGTACTTATAACATGCAGGCACTGTACCAACTGCTAAGATTTTCCTTAATCTTTCAGTGGCCCCTTCTTCACAACTGTCGACATGGACAACTGATATTTACTCAATTCTTTGTGAAAGGATAGAAGACTAGTTTCAAGCAGCCCTAGGTCACCATATTGAAGCTCATTCATCCATTCCTGTAGAGATATTCTGAAGCCTTTAATAAATAAGAGCTTCAAGAGTTTAAGCACTGGAGGCATTGGGAACACGAATAAGACCCACCTAACTCTGAGGATATCAGGGAGGACTTCCTAAAGGAGGTAAACTGAGTTAAGTTTGAAAATTTTGGGTGAGTGTGTTTCCTAGCAAACCATCTTAAGCTGCCTTTGTGTTCTTCCCACCCCACCCTTGTTCTTCCCAAAGCCTGGATAGGTAGTTGAAGTTTGGATGGTTCTCCTGCAGAACTTTAGCTGGACCAAAAATGCTCCAGTGACACTTATATGCATAATTAACCCTTTTGCACATTACTTGTTTATTATTTATTTCTGGTGCTAATTTAGACTTTTGGAAATTGAATTTCCTAAAGGCAAAAGACTGCTGGACACAGGGTGGCAGTGGGTCAAGGTCAGCTTTTGTTGTTTACTATATTCAGCATCTTAAGGCAACTGGCAACAATCCATTCTGCCTGGCTGTGCCTGCCACACAAGTCTCTTTGGGTCATAAAAAACTCTATAGTATTCATTTTTCAGAAATTGAAGTTTTCCCTTCAGGTAACACATCAAGATTGACAGTAGCTTGGACAAAATTAGGCATTGGATTAGGAATCCAATGCATGACAATCTATTTTCTTTCCTGAGAGATATTGTTGCACAAATCAGAAAATCATAGCCTGGCTGTATAATCAACAACATTTTACTCCAGAAAGCATCCTACAGCTGGAGTGATAAGGCCTCTTGCAGCTATGGATGGCGTTTCCCAAGCTTTCTGAACAGCCACACCTTCTGGCAGCCCTAGTGGTGGTTCCAAACACAGCTGAAGATTTTTCAAGTCGGTTCTGCTCCTTGTAACTGGAGCTGATACAGCCAAAGTCATGGGTTCATTTCTATAGGGACAGTTTTCTTTACTTTCTACATCAATATTTTCAATCTCTAAATACGCTCCAGTGAATATAGTCCATGGCAAAAAACAAAAACAAAAACAAACAAACAAAAAAAAACAGAAATAAATCTATTAACTCCACATCCCATTCTTGCTCCAAACTTATTTTGTATTTCATTTATAGTGAAGCATGGCAATAATAAATGCCATGTTTATTATAAATATCATTTATTCCACACCTCTATTTGTCAAATAGTGTTCTACTTAATTTTACTTAATCATGGCAACCCCATGAGATTAGTATTAACACCTGTATTTCCAGGTTGAAAATGAAGGTTCAAAAGGGCTGAGAAAGTTGTTTAAGGTACCACCACAGCTAGAAAGTGATACAGAGGGGAGGAGTTTCTCTACCTCTTCCCACTTTGCTTCACCTCACAGCAGCCACCACAGCTTTCTCCTTCATGGAGCCATTGCCATGGCTAGGACAGTAGTGACTGTTGCTAAATCCAGTGGCAAGTTTCCTGTCTTTATATTGGCTGTCCTCTCTTCAACATTTGCCTCCCTCAGCCTCCATGGCCCCTTGCCTTGTGCATCTTCTTCCTTCTCTCCTGGGTAAATTTCTAATTTCTTCTCTCCTGGGTGACATTTCTAATTTCTCCTGGGTGACATTTATAATTTCTTCTCTCTTAATCCTGTGCTAATCCTGAATTCTGTGCTAGGCTGTCTTCTCATGCCACAGTGTTACTTCCCTCCTCCCTTGGCTGAACTTATGTATTCCCATGGTCTCCATAATCATAAGGGCTGCTGGCTCCCACATCTGCATCTCCAGTGTGGCCCTGTCTTTTCTGTCCCGACCTATAGCTCTCATCACTCACTGCACCTCCATGTCCTGGATGCTCTGCAGGTACCTCAAGTTCAGTATACCCTAAAGAGAACTTGCGACACAGCAGTCCCAAGGGACAATCAGCATTAATCTAAGCAGGCATTCCATCAGTGTGGACCTCAGTCACGGGGTCTCTTACCTCATCCACGTAGCTCTGTCAGCTCCAGGAGGCTCACTCCCTGTTAGCCAACCCCTTCCACACTTCCCTTTGCCTTCTGGGAAGCATAGACCTCTTCTCTGAATGGTCCCTTCACTCTCTTGCTTGCACTGACTCCTGACTTTCCTCCAAGAACATTGCTTCCTCAGCAGCTTTCTCGAGTAAGAGCTTAGACTTGGTATAGATGTCCTTCTTGCTCCTTATTGACACTTCCTAATGATCATTTCTTCCTTCTTCCTAAACAGGCTTCCATCCTGTTTGACTTGCTTATCGTTGGATTGTACACTCTCTCACTCTATTTGTTGCAATTATACACTAACCTCTTACTCACTCTTCTTCAGGTATTAGTCCTCAAAGATTTTTATATCTGGCTCACTGTATCTCTCTCCTCCACTGCTCTTGCCATCATTTTTGGTGATTTCAGCATTCATGGAATGAGGTTTCCAACTTCCCAACCCTCTCAGTTGCTTAACTGCCTCATCTCCAGTGATATCTTCCTCTATGCCACCTAAGTCACCCTCTCCCATGAGCACATCTGAGACCTTGACATTAGTAATTACTGCAACCAAGTTTTAGAGCATAGCAAACCCTGACCACTACCAGCTTTCTAATCTGTTTCCTTCAGTCTAGCAATATATGAACTCTGGGATTCTAACCTTGAGTCCTGACACATTTTTACTACCCATCACCCAATTTTCATTATTTTCAAACTTATATTACATCGCTATTTACTCTGAATATATGATTGCTTCTGTTTCCTTTCACCGTAATTTCCTGGAAAAACAAAACAAAACAAAACTCAAATCTTGTTGGTTAAAGCTAATTTTCACCCACTTTACACCTGCATTTAAAAAGTTAAATATGACTGGAAAAAAAACATTAAGTCTCATTTCAAATTTATCATCACAGGTCTTGAGTGAGTCCCCAGATTTAGAAAACTGTTTTCAACTTCTCTTTTCTCAAACTTCCAGCATCTCCTGCCTCTCACCTTGGCAATCTTGCTTCTTTCATTGGTAAAATAGAAGAAATAAGAAGGAAACTGCCTCAATTTCTCACCAGAACATCCATCAACCTACCTGCATTAGTGTGCAAATGCTTTGCCTTCCCTGTTTTGACACTGGACACACACTCCTGCTCCTATCTAAGGCCAACCATTCCACTCTATACTAACTTTTTCAGAAGCTTTTCTCCTATAGTTTTCCACTCTCTCTTTCTTATGATATCAAAATTCCCTTCTTGGTCAATTCATTCATATCAGCATACACGCATGCTGCAGATTAGCAACCAAACCTTTCTTGACCCCATATTCCTCCCTACTGCCATGTTTCTTTATTCCCCTGTATAGCAAACCTCTTTGAAAGAGTATATATTCACTGTCTCAACTATCTCACCTCCAGTTTTTTTTGAGCCAACTCCAAATAGCTTTTGTCTTCACCACTTTGCATATTCACTCTTGTTGAGATCAATATCCTCCATGTTGCCAAACCCAATAATCGAGTCTCAGACTTCATCTTCATCTCTCAGCAGCATTTGCATTGCCAATCACTCCCTCTTTCCTGAAACTTTTTCTTCACTTGACTTCCAGGATACCAGGTGGACTATACTGAAATCTATATATACTCTGACTACCTATCCAATAGCTCCATTTGGATGTCTAATTAGCAATTTAAACTTAACAATATTGTTGATTTCTATCTATGTCTGAATCTTGGCTCAGCCACTCATGAATTGTGAGATATTGAAAAAGAAGCACTTAATATCTCTGTGCCTTAGTATCTTATTTGTAAATCAGGCATAAGGATATTACCTAATTTATAATGATGTAATGAGGATTAAATGGGGTAATAACATTGATCTTAATGCCTGGCATGTAGTAAGTGCTGAATAAATGACAGTTCTTCCTATGTCTCTGCCCCGACACTGGTGCCTTTTCTTGGGTGTTCTTCATTCAGTGAATAGTATCACCCAGTCACCCAAATCAGAACCTGATATCACTCTTGATTTCTTCCTATTCCTGAACTCCCACATCAATCAATAACCAAGAACTTACATGTCTACCTTTAAAATATTTCCCAAATCCTCCTCCTTCCCTTTTCCATTCCTGCTGCCCCTTTTGCGGTGCATCTCTTGCCTAGCTGTAACTTCCTATTGCTTATTCTGTCCTTTCTCCATCCTGCAGCCAGAGTTAAGTGATCACTTTAAAATGCATATCTGCTCATGTCTTTCCCCTTCAACTTTTTCCCATTGACCTCAGGAAAAGGTCTAAATTGCTAAGCATTATTATGACTATACAAGACAGTTTGGCCTTGGCTCCATTTTCCAGCTTCGCCTCTCAGTGCTTCCCACCCAATTAGCAGATTCAAGGCTCAGTTTTTCTGAACTATTTGCCACCTCTAAAATTCGCCATTGGCTCTTACCTGAAGGCTTTTTTTTCCCTAGAACACTGTACTATCCCACCCACCTTACCCTCTCCCGATGGCTAACTCATAGCTGAGGTCTCCATTTAGATATTTCCATCTGTAAGAGGCTGGGCTGATTTCCTGTCCTGGGTAACTGTCTCCTTCTGCTAGTGCTCACACAGCTTTCTGTACTTTCATTATTATTTCCCTTTTAAATTATCTGTTTCCTCATCAGACTTTGAGATCCTGAAGGGAGGAACCTTATGCTCAAAACTCCTAGAAGAATGTATTTTTAATCCTTCGACCTTCTTGAAATATTCTCCAGTGTCTTGATACTTTAGGTATGTACCTAATAGGGTGCAGTACACAAGTGATATGAGCCATCACTTGTAAAATTCTTAATCTTTTTAGCACAAGGAAATGATATGGGCCATCACTTGCGGAGTTCTTAATTTTTTTAGTAACCTAGTTAAGTCTTTTCCCCTTTCTTTGGGAAAAAGGCCTTCTCCCTCAAATTCCTATAATTAATCTGAAACTGGTGACTCAGGTGCTCTGGCTATTGATAAAGATCATTGGTCCATTGTAAGCAGAAATGGCTTTAGGTCAGGCAGGGCTCTTAGAGTCTGGGAGAGGAGAGGACGTTTAGCCCAAAGGTCTTTTTAATTCTTTAAGAATTATATTAACCAAGCCTGCTTTCCTTTACTTACTTAATAGGCAAATCGATAACAGAAAATTAATAGATATATGATTTAAAGAACAAGTTCATAGCTTACTTTCCTTGTCTAAGGACTGAGGCAACACTTTGGCACGACACCCAAGACCCTGCCCTGACTAAAGCAGAAAGGGAAAGAGCTCTATGAAACCCCAATAGGCAGGGACTACGGTCATTCTCAGCAGGAAGTAGATACAGAAAAAGAGACCTCCTGTCCCTCAACATCTATACTAATAATAAAGGGGTTCATGGCTCTTAAAAAAGAGTTAGGCATGAAAATCAGTTAAGGGTTTCAGGTCTGCCTGCAAAGACAACTGAGGTTATCCTATTCTAGAAAGGGTCCACCCTAGACCTCCCACAATTAAACAAGCCAGAAGGCATTTTTGAGCTAAAAGTAACTCATAGAAAGAAACAAATGAGTAGACAATTAGGTACTGGTTTCAGTCAATCACTGGCACCTGTGCAATAAAGACCTGAACAACCTTTCAATTCACCCAAACCTCATACCATCATTATAATATGATGAATATGCCCAGAAGTTTATTAATATCATTATAACAGACTGAATTCTGGGAACGAACATGCGCAGAAAGCAAATGATGAATCACTGAGTCCTGTCAATCTTAGTTGTCAGTCAAGGACGCTCATTCCTGTAAGAAAAATATCCACCCACAACAAATAGGGATAAAAACCCTAAAGGCTTTGTTACAGGGCCTTTGAGAGACGCTTCTCTTACTCAGGCCCTCTTCTACGTCTGGAAGTGTACTATCGCTTTTTATAAAGCTTCTAATTTCTGCTATATTTTTTCGTGTCTCACTCAGTTCTTTGTTCGAGACATCAAGAACCTGGACAATGCAGTGAGAGGGAAACTCCACTCTCAGATAACACAAGGACTTATAAATGTGCTTAGACATTAGTATTTTTGATATTTGAAATGAGACTGTCAGTTTATATCATCTTTCAGATTCTTTTCAGGGTCTAAAATACCAGGAAGGACTTTCTTGTGTGTCGGGCTATCTGGGCCCAGGGTGTCACCCATCAGAATGAAAGACCGAAGATACTGGAGGGTTCTGAGACCATCCTTATCCAGGCTAATATAGCTGAGCAATGGGCTTACTTTCCACTTTTCTAACCAGTTGTTTAAAAACCATGCAGACATGATCTAAAAGGAAAGTCATGGACTTATTTTGGGGGGGAAGAGGGATGACTTAACTGTTTTATATTCATTTTCTACTTCTAGCTCCTTGAAATAATGGAACCTGCAAGGTGCCACTTTCCAAAGGCCACTTATTTTAGTTTACAGTCCTGTTCTTACCACACCATAGCAAACACTCCTTCTTATAGTGACCTCATTGTTTGTATGTTAATGAGAAACCCTCCCTACTGCAGACCTCACTGACTCTTTGGAGGAAGCAAGAAGTGAGCAATTGTCTGGCATCTAGATGAACCTCATCACAGGGAAGCAAACTTAATCATGGGTTTTGAAGAAATTTGTTTGTCTATTCTGGGTTGCCTCATGCTGGGTATTGGTGCTAAGTAGTAGTGATATAAAAATGAACAGGATACAGCCCCTGGCCCTAAGGAACTTACCACCCAGAGGAGAAGACAGCAAGGACATCAGTGTGAGACACGGTATGACACAGGGAAGGACGCCCATGTGTGGGAGTGCACAGGAGGGACACCTAATCCAGCCTGAGGCGTTAGAGAAGGTTTCTGGAAGGCTCTGAAGAAGGTGAATTTTAAGATGAATTATAAATAATGAGTAATAATTAGTCTGGGGAAAAGGGGGATGAAAAGGCATTGGAGACAGAGGAAAAGAAGACAATCTTGTGTAAAATCCAGAGGTATGAGAAAAGATGGTAGCAGAGACCTGTAGTTCATGTGCATTTCTTCGAGGAATGGCAGTAAGTATGAAAAGAGAGGAGGTAGGAGAGAGTTATGGCAGGGGCCGCAACAGGAATGTCTTGAACGAGGTAGGGAATTCTCTAATGTCTAACAACCTTTCATTTCTGAAATTCTAAAATTTCTGGTGCTTGGCAATATTTGGGAATAAGGTATTGCCCAACAGACTGAAAAGATTGAAGATACTAAAGGATTCTGAGATCATCTCTACCTGTTCTAAAATATCCAGATAGCTGACTACCTTTTTTCTTTTGTTTGTTTGTTTGTTTAGTTACTCTAAAACCGTATAGACATTATACAAGCAGAAAGTTATTAAATCACCATGCTGAAGAGATTTGCTTGAATTGTGATGGCAATAGGGAGGCATTGAAGCATATTAAGCAAGGAAGGAACCTGGTGGTCTTTTAGAAAGGTCGTCTGCAGAAAGGAGACAGATGCATTTAAAGATGGGCAGGGGGAGAGAGAGGACCAGAGAAGAAGCTGTTTTTATGGCACCAGAATCATCTGCTTGCACACTGCTTCAGACAGCCATAGCTAGAACCTGTACAGGGAGGCAGAGAGGGAAGCATGCCACAGGGGTCTGGAGAGAAGCCTGACTTCAGCCATTCCTGCTTGAGCGCTCTGTTTGCCCATCACCCCCCATCACCATGGTCATCTCACCCTTCTTCATGACTGACCCACCTCTGGTCCTTTAAAAGGACCCAACACAACTTGTCCCAGATCCAAGCTCCTTACCCTCTCATCTAAAACTTGTCTTTCTCCTGTTTCCTCTGTTCTCACACCCTCTGCTCCACAGCCCTCAAAAATTGTCTTTTCTCTTTAAACACTGTCTTCTACCACCTTCCTACTTTTTCTTATATGAGGTCCTTTTTTTGTCATGTGTTTCCGATTCCCCATCTTTCTCTTCACCTAGTTAGTTTCTATGTTCCCTTTAAGGAGAATTAGGAATCAAACTCGCCCATTCCCAGATTGGGTCAGGGAACTTCCTTTCTGTTTCAACAGCCTCCTGACTTCCTCTCTCACAGTATTTGCCACCTGCACTATAATTGTCTTCTCTTTACTCATCTCTTTATGTGTTCCCACAGGACAGTGATTCTGTTGGGTTTATTTCTGTGAGGATCAGAACACAATGCTTAACACAGATTTAGTGAGCATTTAATATATATATTTGTTAAGAAAATGAATGAAATGATAGGCAACATGTACTGAACACTTCTCATGTGCTTACTTAAATGATCTCATTGGTCCTCACATCATCTCTATCAAGAAGGTATTATTATTATTATTATTATTATCATCATCATTATTATTATTATTCCCTTTATAGGTTAGGAAATGAAGGTTTAGAAGTTATAGTGTCAGAGCCAGAATTTCATACCAAACATATATACTCTGGAGCTTGAGATGTTTATCATAAATAAAATCACCCACTATGACAATGTAGAGGGCTGAGATCCCTGGAGCCATTATCACTGCAAAGTGATTGTCCTCTGGAAATGAAACATGGCTGAGTTGGTGAGTTCAGGGACTTTGCTGGCTTGGTTTTCAATGGCTGGGCAACTGATTGTATTTTTAGTTTCCCCTCTCCTCTTCCCCAGCTACAAGTCGGACTCCCCTTTTCTGAAGGGCCTCTGATGTAACTTGCTTTGGACTCTGGGTGAATGTTAGGTAGTCCTCACCTGTGGAAACATACCCTAAAAGCTGCCACATCCCAAAGCTTGAACCTCCTGAGGTCAGGGAGCATCTCTTGCAGCCTGGCTCATCTTGCTCTTTAGCTGGAGCAATCAGACCATCCTGACTCAGGGTGGGGGAGAGGATGGCTTTTCTCTGTCTTCTATTCTGTGCAGAGCTTAGCCTAGCTCAGGCCTGGGGCACAGCAAGGAGTCTGAGAAATACTTGCTGAATTAAACTGAGAACCATCCCACAAGGTGGAACCTGCGATTTGCTGCTCATCTGGTGGGGGTTGTCCAGCCATTTCCGGAAGGAGAATTTTGCATATGATGGCCACAGGCTCTGCCTCAAGAGTAGGGTAAGAGTCCAGGTAGAGTAAAATCCTGTGAGACCCAGAAGATTAACCTGCAAAAACAAATCATCATAAAACCTTTATTCTTCCTACTGAAGCCATTTTCACATGTGGTTCTCTGTTAAGAAGCAGGATAGTCTACAGCCTTGCTACCCTGAACAAGTCTGATCCCGTCTGATCTGAAAAGCTAAGCAGGATCGGGCCTGGTTAGTACTCGGATGGGAGACCACCTAGGAAGACCAGGTGCTATATGAATAAAAAATTTAAAAAATAATGGATCATAAGCTGACAAGGTCTTTGCAATCTGTGAGGTCACCAAGGGTTTCCTTGCCTTAAAAAAACAAAAACAAAAACAGGATAGAGTCAAGTTTATTTCTAAATTAGTGAGTCAAATCTCAGTTTTTATAAGGCTTTTGTATCCTGGGAAAAAATAGTTTGTGTGTGTGCATGTGTGCATGGGTGAGTATTTTTTTAAAATTTTATTTAAATTAGTTTCAAGTATATAGTACATTGGTTAGACATCCATATAGTTCATAAAACCATCTCCCCAATTGCTCCCTCCCTCCCCTGGCCCTCTATCTAGCCATCATATTAATGCTAACTGCATTCCCTATACCGTGCTCCCCATCCCTGTGATTATCAAATACTAATTTGTACTTCTTTAACCCTTTACCTCAGCCTCCCAGTCCTCCAACATCCTCCCCTCTGTCCATCACCAAATTGCTCACTGTATTTGTGAGTCTGTTTTTGATTAGTTTGTTCTTTTTGTTCCTTAGATTCCACATATAAGTGAAATCATATGATATTTATCTTTCTCTCACTGACTTATTTCACTCAGCATAATAACCTCTAGGTCCATCCATGTCATTGCAAATAGTAGGATTTCATTTTTTTTGATGACTGAGTAATATTCCCTTGTATATATATATGAACCATAATTTCTTTATCCAATCGTCTGTTGATGGGCATTTATGTTGTTTCCATATATTGGCTATTATAAATTGTGCTGCCATGGGTGAGTATTTAAAGGCTAAAGAAATTCAATTTCCTGGGAGCTCAAGATTCTTTGGGGGATTTTGTGTATGTAAGTCTAACACTCTGCAATTTCGGAGATGTAATTCTCTCTTTAATACCTAATCAATGGTCATCTTACTACCTCCTGTAACACATACTTGTGATTCAGTCTTCTTAATTTTAAATTTCTTTTGAAAAGCAAAAGCCTCCCAGGAGGAGGGAAGATTTCTTATATATATCATTTTTAACTTCCTTTGGAGTAAACTGCATTAGCCGTAACCTCTTTGCTAGGGAGAGGAAGCAGCCAGCTGCCCACACTGCCGATTTGTGTATTTCCATTTGTTTCTAAGCTGCCAAATGGCATGGATAGAGCCCTGAACATAAGGCCAGGAAGAGCTCCACAGTCAGAAGGGCAGAGGGCCTAGAGCTTGGCAATGTGTTTGGCAAAGAGTACTCTGCCAAGCCAGGCTAGGAGGCATTTGGCAAACGGAGGCATCCAATGGCCTGCAAAGCACATCACAGTCTGGGGACATAGAATGGATTCCAAGTTGCCTACCACCAAGGACTTGGGTAGGAATGGCCAAATCAGACACTTCCTCAAGCATGGCCAGCATCTAACCAGTTTAATTTGGAGATCTCTGTCCAGGTCATAGGAGTAGAGCTTGTCTATAATTCCCACATCTTTTTTGGAGTTATCAGTTTTTTCAAGGTATGTACCCTACTCTATGAGAGCTATTGATCATTTCTTTGGTCAGAACTACCAAATTCATTCCTTTTCAGGAATCTGCTTTTATTTCCCTCTGTGGCAGTCCAATTTTATTTTTATTAGAAGTGAAATTCTATGCTTCTCTCAAGTGCATTTCTCATCCATGAGAACATGTTTTCCTCTTTAGGCTTTGGACTGGCGTGAGATTTGGAGTTTTCACACCAGCTGGAGCCATCTCCGTTCTACCAGGAGTAGATATGATCCGGAGGTAGGGGTTGGCATAAACTGAGTCGAGTCGCCTCATGGGCTTTCTCAACACCCACGCCATTCTATCCCACTCTGTCGCCTTAGCACTGCCAAGAGAGGCTTCCATCTTCCCCCAACCAATCCCTGAGCAAATATCCCAGGTGGAGATACACCTAAGGTTTAAGCAGAAATGCAATGACAAGCCTCAAAACAATGTGCCACTTGGATATTTTTAGATTTGAAAGACTGTGACCATTTGTTTCCTTAAAACCCCACTTTGCAGTCGGATTACATGTAGTTGGGGAGATAGTGCTTACAGAAATATTCCAGGACTGGAATCTCAGTGCCTTACTGTTATTTGCTGGACTGAAAACCCGACTGGCAGGAGGAGATCTAGGATCTCTAGACAGGAACCACATCTGACATACCTTTGTTTCTGCTGTGATGGCAGCAACATACCTGCAAATGGCACGTGTGGCTCTCCTTGGTCTTGGGCTCTAGTTAATCATGATTTCCTTATAATTTAATTAAAACTGGTAAGCAAAGATAATTTCCATTTTACAGTCTTGATTACATGTTGAGCCTGAGCCTGATTCCAGGACATTAGCCTATGGAGTCTGGAGTCTTGAAGCCTGGAAGGGAAGTGCTCTTCACTGAGGTAGCCAAGGCTACAAAAGCCCCAGGCTCTGGGTTCCCTATGTGAGTTGTCTGTTTGTTGTTGCCTCTAAAACCTCATTTGGGGAATCAGCTCGCTGTCTGTCTTTTGGAGAGTCCTGTTGATGCTGGAAGTCTCTCTTCCATGAACTGGTGATAGGAAGGCATCATACAGCTGTGAAAACACAAGGGCAGAATCAGTTGGATTTGGGAAATCTCTCCCTCAGAAAGTGATAAGGCAGAGACTAAATCAGGAACATGCCCACACTTGCTCCTGACCTGAGAGTGACAAATTAGGCCACAGGAGAGAAGTTGGCTTTTTAGACAGTTCTCACCTTGTGTCTCTACACCCGTGTCCTGTGGAACCACCAACAGTTGTTTCAAATATCCTTTGAGATACATCTGGAAAAGAGATTTTTACAAGCCCCATCTGTCCTGCTTTGTGGTCACCCGCTGTGCAACTTACTCTAACATCCTCCTGCTTCTTGGGGAAATGCAATTTCCTAGTGAGAAACAAAGTCCCCCTGCCAACCTACACTGGCCCCAAGTTAGCTGCCCAGGTAAAGCAGAACCTGCTGATTCCCTTAATAAAATGACCTGGGCCTGTCATGTGAGAGGGGAGGGGAGGCTGGGCTTGGTAGCCCTAATTCCTGTTTTTGGATGCTGAACTTCTCCTTAAAGATTCCTGGAAAGCCACCACTGTCACCACTACAGTGGCCTCAGGCGGTATCACTCCTCTTCTAAATCCTAATGACTTGCAGCTCTTTGCTTACCTCCCTGCGGGCAGCAGCTGGCAACAGGCAGAAATATTTAACCAGGACTTTACTACAAGCTCCTGGAACACACTAGGGAAATAAACAAACACACAATAACTGGAAGCTCAATCCATCTGGACCCCTATGGGAGGCCTCTTGGACCACCTCCCGTAGCCAGAGGCCATCTCTGCTTACAGCTCTGGCCAGCACACCCAAATCTCGCAACTCCAGGCTCCTCCGGGGATGCTGTGCCTCTTCAGTCCTCAAGTCCTCCTTCCAAAACACAGTATATTGTCAGATGAGCTTCTGCTTCCATAGATGATGTTCCTCACTCCCCTTCTTAGGTTTCTTGGCCCAGATCCTCATTCTCAAAATCCAACACAAGTTTCACAGCCTCTCCTGTGTACACTGGGTTGTGGTGGTGGGAGAAAGGGTGAGGTCTGTGAAATCAGTGTGTTTCCTTCTAGAAGTAGTAAGTGGCAAACAGTAGAGGTAAGTAGAAGTGGATGTCCAGCAAATCTCTCCTTTTCTTCCTCACTGGCCGAACTGTCTCACACCAACCTCCTTTGGTGAGTGCCTGGCTAAAGGACTGAAGACCCCTGTTAAGAAGCAATTTATTTTCACAAGAGATATAACACATTTAATCATTGACAGTGTTTTAATTCTCTATGCTTATTTGTCATTGTCTTTTTTCCTGACTGTTTCTCCTTCATGATGTAAGAGCCTTGGAGGAAAGAGCTGTGGTCTTTTTTTTTTTTTTTTTTTTAATGTTTATTGTCCAAAATACGGTGTGGCCTACAGGAGCTCTCTGCAAACACTGCATGAGGGGGTTGTGAACAGCAAGGGCTATTTTGTGATTGTCTTGTCTGGAACTTATAGCCTGGAATAGAGACAAGGTTAGACCAATATTTTAAAAATCAATATTAAAAACCATTATTAAAAAAATAGACCAGTATTTAACAATTAAACTTCAATAATTTATATTGTAGATTCCATAACATCTCATTAAAATATAAGATTTTAGAGGCTAACTGTGTCTGGCCTGTGCTAAATGCTGAAGCTTAAGATGAAAAGACTTGGTTCCTGCACTCAAAAGGTTTACAACTCCACATGTAAGCCAAGCCTGGCTTTTATCATAATTATTGTTGTGCTTTTCTTTATAGTTTACCATATGTGAATGCATCCATAAGAAATATTTCTTTTTGCCTATGTTTGAAGTTTTGTATGAAAGTAATAATTCTGCATATGGTCAGCCCTTTGAGTCTGGCTTCTTATGTTTGTGGAATTTATCCATTTTTTTTAGAGTTTTCATTGTTTTGTTGTGTTCCATTGAAAGATGATGTCACGATTTATTTATTGCTTCTACTGTGGGTTGACATTTGGGCTGTTTCCAGTTTGGGACTATTGCAGCCATGAGGCATCAACACTCTTGTACATGTCTCCTAGTCTCTGTGTGCAAGTATTTGTCTAGGGTAATTATCTAGGAGTGGTACTCTTGGGTCACAAGATGTGAATCTTAAATTTTACTATGTGTCTGTTTGTCAAAGGCTTGTAGTACTTTCTACTCCCACCAGTTGGGTAAGATAATTCTCATTGCTCTCTGTTCTCTCCAGCATTTGGTATAATCAGACTTTTTATTTTGGTTATAATTCTCATTATAAATTAGTAAGAGTCTACCTGTATTCCAGATATTAGAACTTAGAGATATCACAAATATCTTCTCCCTGTTGAGGCTCCTATTTTCCCTCTCTTTATAGTACTAGATGAATATATAATTTTAATTTAATGTAATCACCTTTAGTAACCTTTTCCTTTATTGTTAATACTTCTTACGTATTTTTTGTTTTAACTCCTTTACCCTATGATCATGAAGATATTCTTCTATATTATTTTCTTTAGAAGTTTTCCTTTAATGTGGGTTTTGTGTGCTTGAAACTGATGTGTCCCAGCACAATTTATTGAAAAGGCATTATGTCCTCATTGGTATCCAATATCTCTTTATCCATATATCTGTGGATATGTTTCTTTATACTCTATTCTAGTCCACTGAACTATTTGTCTCTAAACAAACAGCACTCTATCTTAATTACTATAGTTTTATAATTAGTCTTGATACAAGGCAAGGCAAGAGCTACCAGCTTGTTCTGCAAGAGTGTCTTGGTTTTCCTTGGCCTTTTATATTTATAAATATTTTGGATCAGCTTATAAAGCTCTACAAAACAAACAGATAAATGACCCTTTTTGGATCTTAAAAATTGTGACATAATTGTTATGTAATGTTATATAAGTTAAAGGTATACAGCATATTGCTCTGATATATTTATATATCATACTATTATTACCACAATAATGTTAGCTAACACCCTTATCACATCACATAATTATCGTTTCTTTTCTGTGGTGAGAACAATTGAGATCTAGTCTCTTAGCAACTTTGAAGTTTATAACAGTATTATTGACTATAGTTACTATGCTGTGTATTAGATCTACAGAATTTATTTATCAAAGAGTTGCAAGTTTATAGGCTTAAACATCTCCCAATGCCCCAACCCCCAGCCCCTGGTGACCACCATTCTCCTGTATTCATGAATTTGGCTTTTTTAGATTCCACTTGTAAGTGACATCATACAGTATTTATCTTTCTATGTCTGACTTATCTCACTTATCATAACACATATACATATACATATTTACATTATCTATCTATCTATCTATCTATCTATCTATCTATCTATCTATCTATCATCTATCATCTGTCATCTATCTATCACATCTTTAAAAAGTTAAAGATTGAACTACCACATGATCCAGGAATCTCACTCCTGGGTGTAGATCCAAAGGAATTATAATCAGTATCTCAGAAGGATATTTGTACCACCATGTTCATTGCAGCATTACTCACAATAGTCAAGAAATTAAAAAGCATGTGTCCATCAGTGGATGAATGGTTAATGAAGATGTGGTGTATTTATATATAATAAAGTATAATTCAGCCATTTTGGATTTTTATTGGGATTGCATTAAATTGATATGCTATTTTTGGAGAGAAATGACATCTTTAAAATAAAAAAATATTTCCAATCTCATAATCTGTTTACAATCTCTTAATAACATTTTATACTATTCTCAGTAGAGGTCTTTTATTATAATTATTCCTAGTTATTTTTTGATGTTTGTATTTTTAATTTTTTAATTATTTGTGGCTGATATATAGAAAAGCAAATGATTTTTGCATATTATTTTGGTATCCAATAATCTCACTAAAGGCTTTTATTGATTCTAATGATTTTTTCTACAGATTTTTTTTTTACTTTCCACATTCACAGTCATATAATCTGCAAATAATATTTTTCCCCCAATCTTTATACCTCTTCTTCTTTCCTTATATATTTTTAAATCATGCTCACTAAGTTCTTTAGTGCAAAACTGAACAAAAGAAGGGAGTCTAGCATCCTTGTCTTATTATCAGTCACGGAAGGAAAAGTTTTTAGTTTCACAATTAAACATGACATTTAACACAATAATAATATGTATATTAATATAAAACATATATAATATAGATTTATATGTAATATACAGATATATAAATATGTATGCAGATATACATATATTTATTTTAAAAAGTTGGGAAGTTTCTATCCATAATTTTCTGAGATTTAAAAATATTATGAATGTATATGAATTTTTAAAACACCTTTCTGCATCTTTTACATTAGCATTCCAGGTATTTCTTTAAATATGGTAATGTGGGGAATTATACTACTCTGTTTTCTAAAATTAAATATCTTGCATTTCTTAAGTAAGCCCCAATTTTTAATAATGTCAAATTAGCTTGTTATTTTTTTTTCTAGGGGAAGGAACATTTGCATCTAAGTTCACGAATGGGTTTGTCTTATAATACTCTTTTTTTCTGACTATCCTTGTCAGATTTGGACATCAAGATTAATTTAGAAAATTTTACATAAGATTGGAGTTATCAATTCCTTAAAAGTTTATTAAGACATTAGCCTAATTTTTTTTAGGAGAGGAGATTTAAATTATTGAATTTTTTTCTAGATTGTTTGAATTAATCTTCTTATTATATTTATATGCTATATAATATTTATAGTGTTAATTTGTATTTAAATTATTTTGAAACTTTTCAAACCTTTAGAAAGTTTCAAGAATACCTCAATGAAAACTCATATACCTTTCACCTAGATTCACTGGTTGTTAATATTTTGTCACATTTATGCTCTTCTGCTTCCTTGGACTCTAACTCTCTTCACCTTTTTCTCTTTTCTTTATACACACAAACACGTACATAAGTATACATACATGTTAGCACATTTTAATTCCCTGTTATTTAAATGTTAGCTGTAGACATAATATCTTACCCTTAAATATTTCACCATGAAGTGTTTTCGTACTACCACTCTCAGCTAATTTGACATTGCTATCACTCTATTATCTAATATACAATCTATATTAATACTTTCCTTAATTTCCAATAATGTTATTTATAGGTTTTAATTATTTTTATTGACTTAGGATCCAAGAAAATATTACACATTGTGCTTTTCATTTCTCCTTAGCTACCTTTACATAGGTTAATTCTCAAGCCTGTTAAAAATATCTTTTATAACATTGACAGTTTGAAGACAATTTTGTTTAAGAATTTATTTATTTTATCAGTTTTAAAATTTATCAGCATAAATTATTATATTCTTATTATCTTTTATTGTCTACAACACATTTTGGTTTATACTCTTTTTCATTTTTAATATTATTTATGAGTGCTTTATCTCCATTTTTCTGGATTAATCATGCCAGATTTTTAAAAATTTATTTCAATAATTTTTCAAATAATTCAATAATATTTCAAACACCAACTTTGGCTTTATTGTTTCTCTTTTCATTTTTTGTTTTCTGTTTTATTATTTTTCTCTTTCCTCTTTATTATTTCTTTTACCTTATTTAGGGGATTATTTTAATGTTTTTATTGACTTCTTATGTTGAATGCTTAGCTATTAAATGAAATAATTTTTATTTTCTAATACAAGCATTAGGGATATAAGGTCCCTCTAAGACCTGCTTTAGCTATTGCTAAAAGGTTTAATATTTAATACTTTTGTTCAGTTTTGTAATTCTAGTATGTTTTCTTTTTTGAATTATGAGTATTTTAGTTGTCTTTAAATTTCTAGACATAAAAATTTAAACCACTTATCTTCTTATATTTTTGTTTTTGTTTCATAGCTTATTTGTATTGTAGACAGAAAACATGGTATGTATGTCAGTCTTTTGAATTGAATTGAGACTGGCTATATTGACTAATATAAATGGTTCTTATGTATTTGAAAAAAAATACATATTATCCAGTTGTTGGGTATGATGTGCTATAACATCTTTTTTATTCAACTTAATAACTTTGGTATTTCATTCTTCTGTATCTTTAGCAATTTATTGTCTATTTAATGTTACCTACTAAAAGAAGTCTGTTAAAATTCCCTATGATGAATGATAAATATTTCTACTTTCTCTTTATTTCTTTCAACATTTGGTTTTATTTCAAGGTTCTGGTATTAAGAACCTAGAAATTTACAATTGCTTTATCATCCTTGTAAATTGAATGTTCGATATCGGTATAGTGAACCTTTTTACCTTAAAGTTTACTTTGACTGGTATTGATATAAATACTCTAATTTTCTTTTGGTATTTGCTTTGTATAGCTTCATACATACTTTGAATTTCATCTTACCTAGTCCTTATGTTTTAGACAATATGTTTTAGTTAAACATTTTGAAATCACTATATAGCTGATTTTTTTCCCAATCAATCTTTATTTTTCAATGGAAGTTATTCTATTTACATTTTAAAATATTTATATTTATCTCTACCTGCTAATTATGTACTTTCTATTTGTTTCACTTTTTCAGTTTTTATCTTCCCTACTCTTTTCTTGTCTTCTTTGGATTGTTTCAACCATTATTGCTGGTGGTGTTTTTCTTCTAATTTTATTTATTTATTTATTTGTTTGTTTGTTTGTTTATTTATTTATTTTGGTATACTTTTTGGGCAGTTATATTTTCTGTGTTTACTTTTTTCAGTGGGTGCACTGCTATTTTAACATACATACTTAATAAACTATGACAATTTCTAGTGACCTCTTTAGGTGACCTTCATCCCACACAACTGACCTGGAACCACGCTGACCCAAGCTGCATTCAGAAGTTCATTAGACTACTACAGAAAGTGGCCTTTCCAGCTCCTAGCTCAAGCATAGCCAGCAGCTTCCTCCAGCACCTCCCAAATTCTGAGATGTGATGTCTACTAATTGTGGCCTCTTTGGTTCCCAAACGGTGAATTCTATCAGGTCTTAACAGCACTACACCTCAGTAACCACTCTGGTGTCCAGCAAGCCAAACTCTGCACTTTCCGGTGATGCTTGGATCTTAGTCCTGGGGGAAGTGTGGAGGATTCTTCCATGGGCACTCTAACCTACCCAAAAGTAGTGGTTGTTTCTCATATCTGCTATTCCTGTATTCTTTATTCTTTTTTATTCTTTTATTCTTTATTCTTTATTCTTTTTCACTCTCACTAGCCAATTTCATGTTACTCCAGTTCTCTTTTAATAATTCTCTATATTAAAATTTCTCTGTTCAAATTACTGTGGGGTTTCTATTTCCTGACAGTACTCTGACTAATATATTTTCTACAATATGCACACTATTATTGTTCAATATTTTAATTCTATCTTATTTCCTTGAAAATTGACATTGTTGTTGTTATTTTGTACTATGAATATTTGTTTACATTTAAAAAGACATTTATCAGTAATTTGGCTCTCCTTCCCCCCATTTGTATTAGTTTTCTATTGCTGCTATAATAAATTGCCACAGACATAGTGGCTTAAACAACACAGATTTATTATCTTACAGTGCTATGATCCTGAAGTCTAAAATTGGTCTCATAGGGGCTCAGATAAAGGTGTTGGCAGAGCTGCATTCCCTTCTGGAAGCTCTGGGGAGGATGCATTTCCTTGCCCTTTCCAGCTTCTAAAGGTGGCCACATTCCTTGGCATGTGGCTCTCTTTCCCCATCTTCAAAGTTAGCATCTTGGGCCAAGTTTTTCTTATGCTCTCATTTCTCTGCCTCCCTCTTGTACATTTAAGAGCATCGTGATTACATTGCTCCCTCTCAGATAATCCAGGATAATCTCCGTATTTTAAAGTCATTTGGATGGCGACCTTAATTCCATCCACTACCTTAATTCTCCTTTGCCATGTAAGATAACTATTCTCAGATTCCAAGGATTTGGATGTGTGGACATCTTGGCAGTGGGTGGGATGGGGTGGGTGTAGGGAGGAGCATTATTCTAACTACCATGACATTTCTTCTTGCAATTCAGAGTTTCCATCTGTGATTATTTTTCTATTCCTTTGTATTTTCTGTTAACAAGAGTAATTTGGGTGATTACCTTTTTCTTTTCCTTTTTGGTATGAAAATGGTTCATTTCATTTTTATTATTGAAAGACAGTTTTGCTGGATGGAGAACTATAGCTGACAGTTCTTTTCTTTTAAGCATTTTGTGTTCTAACTCCTACTGTCACTACAGAAAAGTCAACCTCAAATTACTTGTTTTGATTAAATTTTCTTTTATTCCCCCTTTCTCCTTAATTATTTGAAAGTTATTTATTCTATATCTGATCTTTCACTGCTTATCCTTAAAATTGCAACAAGAACACTTGGTAAGCAAAGTCTAAAAGTAATCCATATCTCTTCTCTCCTTTTAAACCAATACAAGAAACCTAAGTTCCATGTTATTTTTGCTCAGTATTTTGTTACTATTTCATTTATACACAACTCAAATTTTATTATTTTAATTATTATTTTTATTTTATCATTTAAATCTTGTTTAGATCTATCCACATATTTCTTATTGGTCACTATTTCTTCTTTTATCTTAGTTTCCTTCTGTGAAGGCCTGTTGGTAACCAACACTGTTTGTTCCGAAGTGTCTTTATTTCATATTCACCCCTGAGTAACAGCTCAGCTTTAAATAATTTATACATTAGAGACATGCTTTAAGTACTTTGATAGCTGATTAGTTTATATGAAGAGTTTAAAAGAAACCCGATCCCTGTTTGTAAAGTACAACATTTCAAATTCTTGTATATAATTTGTCTTATGTAAATCCTCAAGATTTAAATGGTGTAGTTGCTCTTTGAAAAACCCATTTTTTCTCTCTTTTTCTCTTTCTCTCTCTCTTTCTCTTCTAGGTGGTTTCAGTATCAGATCCACCTTTAGAACAATTTTAGAGAAATGTATATAGTTTGGATTTCAATAGTCTGATTTAAGAATATTCATCCCCAAACTCTAAATTAAAAAAAAAAAAACTGTTATTTTTTACAGTGAAGTCAGTTTCCAATATTCAGTTGCTCCTGGACTAAAGCAGGAATGGAGCCACACTTTGCCATTTAGGAAAGGCATTAGGTTTTCGATGTTCTTCAATTCCTCTGCTGGCAAATACATACCGTTTATCATGTACCATCCACCCGACACTGCTTTTTGACATTCCTGATATTGTAGAACATCGTGCGAAGGTGATATAATATATACTGTCCCCTTTGGACACATGATTCACTACACATAACCATGCCAACCTGGAAAAAATTTCTTAAATACTAAGAAACTGAAAGACATAAAACTCTAAAATTACTTCAGTGAAATGATTTCCCTGAAACAGTCTGGCAAGTCAGCTTGTTACCCTTAGCCTGAAAGGCTGTGAAAGAGGGAGAGAAGACATGGGTAGCCTCTCCAAATCGGAGAAGCTAATGAATATTTATCCCTTTGTTTCTCTTTCACAGGGAACTCTCCATTGGGCTATTTGTGTGGAAAGCATTTCCTGACTTCTAATCCTGTCAACACCAGGTGTTTTAGCACAGGTATTTTTATACTTATTAACCCTCATTATGTAACTAGGCATGATGCAGAGAAAGAGCTTTGGACCAGGACTCAGGAGAACCAGAATCCAGACCAGGAGTGGGACCTTGAGCCAGTGATGTAATATTTCTTTCTTCCCACTTCCCCATGTCAAAAATGAAAGCTATGCCTGCACTACATACCTCTCAAGATACTCTCATTTTCTACCACCAACCCAGTAAGCATTATTCTAATTTTTAAATAAGGGTCTCAGGCTATATAAAAACCTAAGTTCTAGATTTTTATATGATGAGTGCACATTTAATACAATGGTTGGTGAAATAGTCAAGTAAAAATGATGTAGAAAAAAACGCTCTGCTCAGAGAAAGTAAATCATTCATTCATTCATTCATTCATTCAATAACTATCTAGCACCGACATGTTAGGCACATTATTCTCTTCTCTTCTAAAGTCAATACTATATTGGGAAGAGACAAGAAAAATGAGCAAGGAAATTCATAAGAAAGTATCAACAAGGAGTGATTATAGAGAATTAAGAAAGAGAAATATTGTAGAGAGTAATTGGGTAGCTTCTCTGAAGAGGTAACACTCAAAATGATATCTAAATGTCTTGTAATGATCAGAAGAAAGTACAATCCCAGGAAGTGGTTCAGCCCTAAGGCAAAAAAAAAAAAAAAAAAAAGAACTTGGTATGTTCACAGGACAAAAGGCCAGGGGAAAAGAAGAGAGTGGTCTGAGAAGCAAGCAGGATCAAATTAAGTAGAGCTTTGTAAATTAGACTAAATTTTTTTTTTTTTTTAATTTCAAATGTGGTAGACAGCCTCTTGGATTTTAAGATAAACATGTACTGGAGAGTTAGAAGACATATATTGGAGATAAGACTGAGTGAGTTAGGTGGGGAGGAAGAGGGAGAGACTATAGCTAGGTGTATTAGTTTACTGAGGCTGCCATTAACAAAGTATCATAGACCAGATGGTTTAAACAATTTATTTTCCCACAATTATGAAGGCTAGAAGTCTGAGATCAAGGTATTGGCAAGATTGGTTTCTTCTGAGGCTTCTTTCCTTGATTTTAGATGGCTATCTTCTCCCTGTGTCTTCACACAGTCTTCCCTCTGTTACATGTGTGAGTCCAAATGTCCTTTTCTTATAAGGACACTAGTCATATTAGATTAGGGCCCACCACAACAACTTCATTTTAACTTGGTTACCTCTCCAAATAAAGTCACATTCTGAGGTACTGGGGGTTAGGACTTCGACATATGAATTTGGGAGTATGTTCAGTTTAACCTATAATAGTAGAGAATAGAGTGTAAGCAATGGTATAGAAGAAAAGATTGGCATAATGTCTTTTGACAGTCAGTGAAAACAGTAGCCTGGCTGGAATATAGTTTGCACATAATAGAGTCATAGGAAGTCATGTTATCAGTGGAAATGGTGGCCAGGTTGGTGAGGGTCTTGAATCCTGGTTAAGAAACTTCAGCCCTCTCCTGTAGATCATGAGGAGCCTTGAAGAGTATCTGAGCAGTTAGGGAGAGCTAGGTATTAATGATGAAATAGTTGGCTGTGTGAAGAACATGCAGGGGACAAGGGTAAGCTTGGGTTTGGGACGCAAATTAGGTCCTTAGAGACAAAAAGGAAAGAAAGGAGGAAGAAACATTTCCAGGGAAGAACTGTCAGTAGTGATATAGACAACAGGATTAGGACTTGCTTTTGGGTAACTATGGAAGCACATTGAAAGTCAGAGACTGCTGTACATAGCTTGTGCTAGGATCACGGTCAGGGTGATCAAGGCAGCCCACTGATCTCTATCCACACCCTTCACCTATAGCCATGAGCGAGGCTGGACACATTGTCTTACTTGACTAGAAAAACATGGCTTTAGAGGCAGAGAGACCTCAGTTCAAATCCCCACTCCTTCATTTATAGCAGACATTTGATCAAACATTATTCTGGTGTTCCTGAGAGGGTGTTTCTGGATGAAATTAACATTTGAATTGATAGACTGAATAAAACCAATGGCCTTCCCTAGTGTGGTGTCCCTTATCTAAGCAGTTGAAGGCCTGAGGGAAACAAAAAGGCTGACCCTCCCTGAGTAAGAGAAAATTCCTCTGCCTGACTGCCTTTGAACCCAGAGGCTGTCTGTTTTCCTACATTTGGATGCTATCTGAATTATCTGCTCTTCCTGAATTTCAAGACTGCCAGTTTTTGGAGTGAAACTAAATAATTGGTTCTCAGGCCTTTAGATTCAGAGTGGAACTACACCATTGGCTTTGGTCCAGGACTCAGATCTTGGGACTTGTCAGCCTCCATAATTATGTAAGCCAATTCTTTATAATAAATCTCTTTCTACTATCTATCTAGCTATCATCTATCTATCTATCTATCTATCTATCTATCTATCTATCTAATCTATCATCTATCAATCAAGATACATATTATACATCTCTATATATTTTTGTGTATATATATATCTCTTTACCTATATATATTGGTTCTGTTTCTCTGGAGAACTCTAATACACAGTGTGCCTTAATCTCTTTGAGCCTTGGTTTCCCCAGGAATCTAAAGAGAGTACTAAATCACCTTTCAGAGTTGTTGGAGGGCTAAATGATGCAGAGTGTATAATATCTGGCTCATGGTAGCTCCTCAAGAAATGGCAGGTTTCTTCTCATCCTACAAAGCCCTGAAATAACAGAACAGATAGATTTAGGTACTCACAGCACATCTAAACTGCTCCAGCAGGGCATGTGGGCTGATGCTTCCCGTGACAGTGTTGTCAAAGGTGCTGGTGGGGCTGGAGCTGGTGTGGTTTCATGTGTGTCTGTATCTTTCCACATTTTGCCTGCACAGGAAAAAAGAAAAAGGACAGCAACCACCTGTGTGGCCCTGGGTGAGTTTCCATGATCACTATCAATGGCTATATTTACTGTGTCTCTACCATCTGGCAGGGAAGGAATTTAGCATCTCACAACTTATTTAACCTTCTAAACAGCCCTGTTACATTAGTTCTAATTTGTAGATGATAAACTAAGATTTAAACAGAATAAGTAGCTTTCTTGAGTGATACATAGTTAGAAAATGGTAGAGCTAAGTTTGGAACCTAGGTTTGTCTGATTCTATGTCATTTTCTTTCTACTAAGCTCTACCAGTTCCTTATATTGGTTACTATAAGTTTCACATTAGAACTACAGAATGATATTAATTACACATGACCTACCTCAACATCCTTTCCTTTTCCCAGTCTTTGTTGTAGGGAAGAAATAAGTGTGTTCCAGTTACTCTTCATGTGTTATAAACCAATCCAAAACTTAGCAGCATAAACAACCATTTTTTTACACTCATGGATTCTGTGGATTAGAAATTTGGGTAGGGCATAATGAGGATAGCTTGGCTATGTCTCTTGATGTCTGAGGCTTAGCTGGGAAGATCCAAACAGCTGGAGATGACTCAGCAACAAGGAAATGGAATTATCTGGAGGTTCTGGGATGTCTCAAATGTTGGACTCAGCTGGGGTTGTCAACATACCTACTTGTGGCCTTCTCACATGGCTTGTGATCCTCACATGGCAGCCTCAGGATAGTTAGACCTTGTACGTGGAGGTTCAAGCTCCAAAAGTGAGTATCCCAGTGAACAAGGCAGAAGCTTCATTGCCTCTATGATCTAGTCTGAGAAGTAACATAACATCAATTCTGCCCAATTCTATTGGTAGAAGCTATCACAAGCCAGCTCAGATTCAAGGAGAGGAAAAAGAGATCCCATCCCTCCATGGGGAAAGTTTTGCTAAATTTTACGGCTTTTTTTTTTTTTTTAAACCACCACAGGGTATAAAAGTCCAAGGAAAATATAGGCGATTGTACAGGAATAATTTCTTGCTATAATCAATGACATTTTTGTTTTCAGCTAGGGCACTCTGCCTTGCCAAGCATAGAACACTCATGTCTAAACAATGTTGAACATAAATTGGATTTGATTGTGAACAAGTTTTCTTGCTTTTTCCTGAAGAGAAATGTCTAAATTTTAAAAAGCTCCTTGGCAGCAACAGAGTCTTCACTAGTAGCAAAACATCTAAGAGAAATGTTGAAAATTCTGTAACCTGTCTAGTAGCTTGTGGGTCATGAAGATCTGGCTTTGCTCACCACTGTGGGGGAGAGCGATAGTAAATGACTCCAAATTTTTTGAGAATCAACTGTTCAACCTTTCTTTAAAGTTAAGTACCTTTGGTTGAATTAAATGTGGGCCATGTAGAAAGCCTCAGTTTAATTTTTAAAATAAGTTTCCATACGCTGGTATAATTTATTTATTTTCTTCATTTATCCAGTTTAAATTATTCAGAGGCTGTGTTTTGGTGCTTAATTGGGTAGGGCATTAATGGCCCTGGTGAAAATGAGATGGAATGGCTGTATTTATGTCAGGTCTGTTCCTGTTAGATTCTATTTTTTGGAACAGTAGACTTATTTATTTAAAACTATTGACCCAAATAAATTGTCTGAGATTCATTTCTGTATCACCAAGTGGGGCCCTTAAACTTGGGGCTTAAAGTGACCAAGGCCTTACATCATCCTGCTCACCATTTACTTTTTGAGCAAGGGCTTTAAAGGAACATGGCTCCATAGTGAGTCAAGAATAAAGGGTGCAACCTTGACAAATTCAGAAATTTGTATCACTACTTTGATGACAATTGGCTATTTAAATGGTCATCAGTCATTGATGATAGTGGATGAAGATTTAAAAAAAAATTGAATCCCCCAAGATACCTTTCCTGAGTCAAAACTATTTTTGTTGTTTATTCTGTATGTTTCTCTCCAAGCCATGATGTATGGGAGAAAGATGGACTTGTGAATTACACAGACATGAATTCATATTCTGCACAATTATGTGAATGCAGATAAGTTACTCAAGCATTCTTGGCCAGTAATTTGGTTACTATAAAATAGGGAAAAAATATATCTGTTATTGCAAGGATTAAATGAAGTATTGAATGTAAAAGTTCCATTGCAAAGCCTGGCATTGAGTGAATGGGGATGTATTAGCTATTGGGTTGTTTTATCCACTTTTTGCATCAATGGCCCAGCAGAAGCAGAGCACACAGCAGTGCTCCATACAGGTAATATGGTTTTAAAGCTCTTGTGGCCTGAGTATTTCCAAGGCCTCACTTACCTTCATTCCTTCTAAGCCAGACTGTTGGCGCCTTTCTCCCAAACAAATTGGGGTGTGATGGGCATTTCAGACACTTGGGAAGTAAGGATAAGAGGGAGGCATTTTTACACTTATTAGACATTGACCATGTGCCAGGCAACATACTCGGTGTTTCACATACATTTTCTCATTTACTTTTTGTAATGAACTTACGAGAACCCTAAAACAGTGGCTTAATGCAACAACCATGTATTATTTCTTATGAGTCAGTTGGGCAGCTCTGATGTGGGTCAGGCTTGGCTAACCTTGGCCAGGCTTGCTCATGTGTTTGTAGTCAGTTTGTTGTAGAAAAATCAGACTGGCAAGAAACCAAGCAGCACTTGGGGAGTTGGAGAACTCAAGTTTATTACACTGGCGGTCCCAGAAGAGCTAGTGCTCTGAAGATTTGGGCCCTGAGCTCAAGGGTAATCTTACTTTTATAAGGCTTAACAAACAAAAGTGAAACATCTGTTATCTAGACAGAATAATCAAAGGGGACAGTGAGTCTTCAATTAACCTCTAGGTCACCCTGGTCTTCGGCCTATGTGGCAAGTGTGTCTACAGAAGCAGAACAAAGAGCTGGTTATGAGGTTAGCCATTTGAGTGAAAATTTCTCTTCAAATTGGTGGGTCAACTTGTTACAGACCAAACTAGGATGGCATTGATCTACCCAATGTGGTCTCTCATCCTCTTGCAGGTTGCCTTGGGCTTGTTCTCATGGTGGTGGCAGGGGTCCAAGAGAGAAAGAGGAACCATGTTTGTTACTGTTGTACTGGCCAAAGCAAGTCATATGGCTAAGCTCTGAGTTAAGGTGGGTGAGCACATCCAATGGAAATGGATTCAGGGAGGCATGAACAAATCAACTAGCACAGTTGATCTTCTACATTAGGCATCAATATTACCCCCAATGCTGTGCCTCTTGGGCACTGTACTGCTCCCTGGTGTCTCCTTCTGTTATGTTCTTTCCTGGTGATCTACTACATGGGGTGGGAATGTTTTCCCATCAGCTGTACTTCCCTCTTTTCCATTATTTGATGTACATTTGAAATTTCATGTAAAAATTTTGGGACTAACAAAGTGGTCCTAACGAAATCCAGAAGAATGACATCAGGGGACAATGCTGATAAGTCAGTAAGGTAAGTCTACTTACTAGAGAAAATGAAGGGGAGGTAGATATGCAATTGGATTTAGCATAAATAAAATAAAATGATACAAATTTATATTTTTCTATTTGCCAGTTTCCTCAATTTTACCTGGGTCAGCTTTCCCTTCTCAATGTCATCCTTTCTGAATTCTTACACCAAGTCTGGAAAAGGCAAGATTTTGGTCTTGGCCTGGGGCATTGATTAGCTCTTTGACCTTGGGCAAAGAAGTTAACTTCTCTGAGCCTTCATTTTCTCATGTGTGCAATGAAAATAATAGCACGGATGTCCGTTCCGAGCAGGTGAAGTGCCCTGCCTGGTCTGAGCTGCCATGATTTACAGCTGCCCCCCAAGCATCTCTTGGTGCTTGAAAATGCAGAAGACTTGGCTTTCACAACTGCAGCAGCCCCAGGTGAGCTGCCAGGGTGATGCAGACAGGCTGAGCAGCATGAGGGCTGTTAATGGATTTTATGGCTTCGTTGAGTAGCCCAAAGTACAGTTATTAATTATAGAATGCTGTTTAGACACTGTTGCAATATTTACATTTTGTTAATTGATTTGTATAGGCTTATATCTAGCAACATAAAGAATATGCAGGACTATAACACTCACAAAGCATTGTAATTACCCTTTACTGCTCTCTCTTGCTTCTCAGACAGGATCAAGGGCTTTAAGAAGATATACAACTCTCCTTTGACTTTGGAACTCTGTCTAATCCTGTGCCTAGTGGCAGGGTGATACAACCTGTCTAGGTGCTCAGTAAATGTGTTGAATTAATGAATAAATAAATATCTTTTGTATCTTATTTCCTTATCTATCCTTTACGAACCCTGAATATATGATATCGGCACTACATGTATGCAAATATGGTCAAGGATTTATTCTGAGCCATTAGTGAATGTTTATTAGTCCCTTTTTGAACTTTTTGTAGCGTGAGGAAGGTGGGGGGGCAGTCTTCAAGATGTGCTTGGTCCCTGCTCTCAGGAAACTGACATTCCTCAATGGCATAAGGTATTACAAGCCATGCCGTTAGGTGGTCTGGCTTTAAGAAGTGTGGAATGACAACATAAAAGTGGTAACTTCTTGCCCAGGCACCATACTACCCGAAAGTTTATATGAGGTCTCCACTGCAGCTAGAGCCCAGCACTTCAAGTATGCCTTTTCTGAACTGGTCCATCGACCTCTGAGAACCGTGACTGCCCGGCTCTCTCCAAGATGGTGCGAAGTCCGGCCATTGCCCTTCAGGTCGATGGGATCTACCTGCCCCACTCGGAGCAGCACTCGCGCTTTCCAGCTCTCGCGTGCTCCTGGCGCCCTCCCGAGACCAGGCAGCGGAGAGCGCCCGGAGACCTGGCTAAGGGCAGGACCCGCAGCGGCGACGCCCGCCCGCCCCTCCGTAAGGATCTCCGCTCCACGGGCGTGGCAGGGGAGGGTCCCCTGAGCCCCCGAAGACGACGCTCTTGCCCCAGGTGACCCCTTTCTGAGGAAGCCGGCCGTCCCTGAGGCAGTTATTTGCAGAAGCGGAGCGGGGGCGCTGGCCAGAGGGCTCCCCGTAGCCGCCTGCCAGGGCCCCCCCGGGAGCCGAGTTCTGCCCGGAGCAGGAGGACGGAGCGTGAGGAGGGCGGAGGAAAGTTGGGGTCGGGGCCGCGGAGCCGGGAGCGCGGAGGCCCTGGACGGTGTCCGCGTCTCATGAATATGCAGGAGCCGCCTCCCTCCCTCCGTGACGTCACGGGCCGTCCCGGGGTGAGCGCCGGAGCCGCTCCGGGTCCGCGCCAGTGAGCGCGGCTGCTGCCGGCGAGCGAGCGGTGCGGCGGCGGCGGCGGCGGCGGCAGCGGAGGCCGAGCGCGGCGGCGCCCAAAGCGCACGCAGCGGGCGAGGCGAGGCGTCCCGCGGCCGGGCGGGCACCGGGCGGCGCAGCCGGCGCGAGCAGTAGGCGGCAGTCGCGGCTGGTTGGCGGCGGCGGCGGCGGCGGCGAGGATGCTGACTGGGAGGCTGTGCTGGGTGCCGCTCCTGCTGGCGCTGGGCGTGGGGAGCGGCAGCGGCGGCGGCGGCGGCGGCGGCGGCGGCGGGGGCAGCCGGCGGCGCCGCCTCCTCGCGGCTAAAGGTGGGTGCTGGGGAAGTTTCCTTCTCTCTGAGGAGGGAGACGGGGCAGGCTCGAGGGTACAGCCGGCGGGGACCCAGGCTCGCGCTGGGTTTGCTCACCCTCCCTTGCCGCAGCGTCCCTGGCCTCGGTGCTCCAGGGATCCCCGAAGTGAGCGCGCTGCGCCGGCGACCAGAGAGGTTCCACCTGCAGACGCCCGCGCACCCCCTGGGCGGGGTCCAGAGACAGAGAAGCGAGGTTTGGGGAGTCCGGACAACTTTGGGGGGCCGCCTGTGCTGGGGTGGGGGAGTCATGGGTGAGTCGCCGGCTCCCGGCCGGGAATGGCTCGAACAGGGCGCTGGCGCGGCGAGAAGAGGCAGTTGTCTGCTCTTGCCCCGAGGGAGGCATCAGCGGCGGTGCCTTCAAAGGAGGGAGCAGAGCTCATCTCCCAGCTCGCGGATGGGCTGGAAACTTGTAGGCTCCAGGGGAGCTCGCACACTGGCTCGCCTCAGGCTCCCCCAGGGCGGGTCTGGCTCTCCTGGGAACGCGCGCCCTCGGAGTGGGCTCCGGAGTCCAGAGTGCGGCATGTGACTCTCCAAACTGCCTTTCCGACTCCGCTCCCGCTCAGGCGGGCCGAGGAGCCGAATCTGGCGCTCCTCCACGCACCCTGTTGGGTTGGAGATCTTGACCTCCCCTCTCCTCCAGCCCTGAAAAAGCAAGATCCTGGTGAATGCCTGGCGCTGTCGGGAGACTAGGTTGGCGGACTTTGACAGCTGCCTGGGAAGAGCGAGGAGAAGCGCTGGGGTGGGGGCGGATCTGAAACAGAAGGTCACATGCTTGCAGGACCTTGTGGAGAGAAGCAAGGGAGGAGCAGAGCGGAAGTCGGTGGCTGTGGGCGCAAGGAAGGCCATGCAGATCTGGGCTGGAGCGCCCAGCTTAGTGATAACTTGTTGATTTTCTGCGCAGTTGACAAGGAGGGCGTGCGTTTGGTTTTGAGGGCTGTGGCCAAATCTGCCCGGTAACATGGTCTTTGAAATCTTGTCCAACTATCATCAGAGGATGAAGGAGTTTTCACCTTAGGTAAAGAAGCTCCCTGTTTGTTAGAGGCAACCTGATTTGCAAGCTAACTTTAGACTATAGCTTACCAGTCAGGGAAGGGATGTATGTATGTCAGTTTACTCATGGAAGGACGAGGAGAGTGAGAGGCAGACGGTTAGCCTCCTCTAGGCCTTGGGAATGCCTCTCTCTCAACTTGAGAGTGACAAATTTGATAATAGAGTTTCTGTTTGTAATCTTAATTTTTTGGCGACATGTTTTTGAAAACTATTTTATAACAGACATCCTATTTATTTTAAGCAGATTTACCCCGCTGGTGTATACTTGAGAAGCAATTTCGTTTTGGAGGGGACAAAGAAAAACTCATTATGAAAATGTCTCAAACTGTGGCAAAGGAGTTAACTGACAGGAAAGGGGCATTCTGAGACTATTGTTTTGGTGGAAACAAGAATAAAAAGCCATGCCCAAACCTTTGCCCTCCTTCACCAATGTAGACACTTTGTTAAACAGGCAAATGATGTATCTTTGAAGATTTTTCATCACTTTGTAGCAGAGCAAATGGTGTATTTCTAAGCAGATGTTTACAAACGGGACGTCACAGCAAGTGAAGGGGAAACACTTGTTTGGGATGAAGACCTGGTGTGCAAATTCATTGCATTGTTCTCAGGTCAGAATGGGAAACTTTGTAGAGATAAGGGAAAGAATAAAAAGAAAAAAATCCAGATTATCAGTGACTCATGTTTATGTGAATAATTATGTTCATTTTAATCAACACTTTTCATGTCCTCACTTGTTTTATTTTATTTTGTTTTATTTTTCCATGTATTCACTTAGAATATATTCATTTCGTGGTGACAAGCCATTTGTCTTTCCAGTGTAAAAAGTTGATTGGCCCTGTAGAGTGAGAGATGCTGACTCCTCACTGTTCTTCCTTCTTTCCCCTTCTAACCACTGGGGGGCTGCAAAGAGCGCTGTTAACAGCATTTTTTTTTTTTTTTTAACAGACAAATGTGTAATACTTGATCAAAACAGAAACGTTTATTATGGCACTTTAGTTAGTATTTACAGGACTGACTTTCCTTATTACAATGCATTTGAATTTTATGTTTTCAAATCTCTTATAATGTCTGAAGAACATTTGAGATAATAAAGGTATAGTTCATGTATAATGCATCCTGCCACTGACTACCATTTCTAAGGTTCATATAATTATTCCCATCACTGAAAAAGAAAAAAAATCAGGAAGGCTTGTGAATAAGATTGAACGAAAAATAGCTTTCTTCTCCTATACAATTCTGTATTCATGTGTAAAGGAAAATTGGGAGCGTGGTGTCAAGCTGCCTGGCAGAGTTGAATGCAACCTCTGGACAACTGTCTGGAAGCATGCCCTCTCAGCTTTGGGCTCATGTAAGATGTTGTGTCTGTGGTGCACAGCTTGTTCTGCCTTTGTGTTCCTTGCTTCTTCTTGTAGGGAACTGAATAGCTAATCCTGACAACTGTTTAGGGTTTTCACAGAATTACTGCACTTTCTATGTAAACATATTCCTGATTTTGGAAATAATACAGTAGCCAGGCAGTTATTATAACCCCTTTCTTTTACTCTCCCATATCTTGACTATTCAAGAAAGACAAACACTTTTTGGATTCCTTGAAAAGACCAGCTCCCATGTACATGTTTTATGAACAAAGCTGGGAAGGTATTGTGAACCCAAGAATCTCTGGGACAGAGAAAGACACGTCTTATCTCAGGTAAAGAAGACAGTGCAGTCCAGACAAACATCTTAAGGTTTATTCTAGATTTGATGATGTATCAGTGGTCTCAGGTCTCAAGGACCTGATATACAGTCCTTTTTCAGTTCTCAACATCCAGGCATAGGTTATTCAGAACAATATTGAGTATGGACCATCAGTTGTTACAGTGCCCACTTGTGTGCCCAGAGCCTGGCTCAGTGCTCTGGAGGATTCTTAGTAGATATCAGATGTCTACACCCCATGCCTATCTCACACCTCTACCTTTGATCTAGTTGGAAAGACAAGACTTTATGTGAAGATTTTCAGAGAATGACAGCAGACGGAATTTGTCTAAAGTATAGTATTATGTGGTGGTGACACAATCAAGGGAGATAAAGGTAGTAAGAGGGTTTGTAAAGGCAGCATTTGGTAATAGGGAGGAGAGAAGACAGCAAAATTATAACAGTAATGGTATAATTGTAATAAGTGTAGTTTATGGAGCCTCTCCTTAGTATGTATCAGGCACTGTACTAATACCTTTGCCTGCACCATCTCTAAATTTTACAATCCATAAAGGACTGGTGCTAGCCCATTTTATAGATTGAAGAGACAGTCTGAGAGAGGGTCAATGACTTACCAAGAGCAGTAGAGGGCGTGGTGCTGGGGTGAGAATAAGAAGGGTTACTGTTCCCAATACCCCATGACTGTTCATTGGATAGTCTCCCTTTTGGTTTTAAAAGCAGATCTAGCCACCACAGTAAAGCTGAGATGTTTGTGTATTTTAGTTCCTTGGGAGCCGCTGTGGTCCTGCCCAAAGCAGTAGGAGAGTCTATGGATGTTATTCAAAACCTGATGGTGAGATGAGAAAAGTGGGCCTTGCTTTCATCAGTGAAAACCAGTATTCTTGCTTGGAGCAGCAACATCATCCTCCCTCCCACAGATTCAAAAAACATTCTTGCATATTCCAAATGGCACATTGCAGAACTTCCTGCAGGGATAAAGGTGGTATGGAATTTTTATTGTGAATTGTCCTAAATCATCTCTGGGCAAATAGCATAGCCTCCTGAGGGGTGTGACAGTTGTTTCTCCAACTGAAAGCACAAAGGATCAAAAGCCTTTGGCAATGCATTGTGACCTGCCATCATCCTGAATCACCTGTGGTTCCTGGATGTGCTCATTCCTGCCCTGGATTCTCTGGACTATGTCTTCAGGCTGCCCCCACCCCTAACCCCACAAAACTGTGGCTCCCTCTCTGGCATGCCTGTGCTCCTTGTCTGACTCCAGCATGGCACTATGAGCCCCGAGGGCTAAAATCTGATCCTGATTCTCCCTGCATCTCTAAGGCCACCTCCATGTCCGGCCTCCTGATGTGAGCTAAGCATCAGTAGTGATTGGCTTAGTGGATCTGATTGCCATACTGCCGTTTCTTGACATAGAGGTTTTGGATGTTTTCTTCTACATGAAGTAAAATTTGGTTCAGTAGCCATAGAAACCTCGGTTTTAACACTGGCCCTGCCACTTTTTTGCACAAATTAGTTAACCCTTTTGAGCCTCAATTTTCTCATCTCTGAAATGGAGATACAAAGATCTACCTTGCAAAGTGGTTGTCAGGATAGTGCTTATAAATCATTTAGCTCAGTGTATGATATGTAAACAGCACACACACATAATGACTAATTATTGATGACTTAAACGTGGGGTTCTAGTTTTTGAAATTTGGTGGAAGTCTCCCTTCCTGATCTCTTGGCAATTTAATAACTTTGTTCATTTCTTCTCTCATCTCAGACTCTGTACTCTGTCTCTTTCTCTGTCTCCCTCTTTGTGTGTATGTGCAAGGGTATGGAAATATCATATATAAATATAAACACATTCATACACATACACATTTGGCTTGATTTGAACCCCTTTCACTGGTCTGTGTATGCCTTTGAGGCCAGGGCCTTCTTCTCATTTATCTCAAAAGCTTAACACTTAATACAGGAGCAGTTCAGAGTAAGGACTCAGTGATGTGTATTACGTAATAGACATGTCTGCATGTGCCAGCATTGGAGGTGTAGAGTTCAGTCTTCTAAAGAGCTTCTGTGGTGAGATTTGAGTTGTAAGGAAAGGACCCTTGCTCAGTTAGCGTTTTCCTCTCAGACCTGCTATCCCAGGAAGCAGAGAAGCATTCTTTTCTTTTTAAGACAACCTCTGTGATGATATATGTTTACATGGAAGGGGGTAACTGATGCTATGAAAACCAAATGACAGCTTGAAGCAGACTATTATTTTTATTATGTAGTATCTAGCACTAATTGGACCCTATGGAAATAGTTCCAATGGAATGGTAGGTTTGAGGATGGACCATGAGAGGACTGAACTGGGAGAAGAGTGCTGAGCTGAACACACAGGCACGATAGGACAGAGGGTCATTATCTTCATCAGCCGAGGCTACTGTAACAAAAATACCATAGACTGGCTGGCCTATAAACAACAAAAGTTTATTTCTGTAGTTCTGAAGGCTGGAAGTCTAAGACCAGGGTGCCAGCAACATGGGGTTCTGGTGAGAGCTTTCTTCTGGGTTGCAGACTGATGACTTCTCATTGTATCTTCACACGTGGAATGCAGAGATGGGAAGCAGGCTCTCTCATGACTCTTGTAAAGGCACTAATCTCATTCATGAGAACTCCATCCTCATGACCTCATCTAATCCTAATTATCTCCTAAAGGCCCTGCCTCCTAAGACCATCCCATTGAGGGTGCGGTTTCAACATATGAATTTTGGGAGGCCAGAAACATTAATCCAAAATAGTCATGCTGTGAGCTTTGGAAGAGCAACAGGCAGAAAGCCAGGGGGGGTACTGTTCAGAGGAGGATGCCTTGGGTGAGGCAAAGATGCACCGGCCCCTGTTCTTTAGCCTAGTATCTATTTCTCAGTCTCCTGCTATTCTCTCTGAGGGGAACGAAAAGATAAAGCAAGTTCCAGATATCAAAGTGCTCACACTGTGTCTAGGGCAAACATCACACATGACACAAACTGTTGGAAAACTTGACAGCTTATGGGAAAAGGGTAGCTGTACATTACAGCCACTCAAAAAGGTGTGCACTCTTATTATCCCCACTTTACAAGTGAGGAAACTGAGGTTAGGACAATTTAGCTCTTTACCTAGTTCACTCAACTAGTAAAACAGAGCTGAAGTTTGAATCCACAAAGTCTAGTTTCAGAGTCTACCCTTTATTCATTGTGTTAGTGATTCTCAACCCTGGAAGCACAGCAGAACCACATTAAAAAGTTTTAAAATGACACCGATGCCTGGAACCCACCCCCTGAGATGCTTTTGTAATTGCTCTAGGAAAGGACCTAGGATTTTGCTTAAAGCTCTCAGGTGCTTCTGATTCCCAGCTAAGGTTGAGAAGTGCTCTCCTTGACTGCTAACAGTTCCTCAGGGAACACTTTATTTCTCTGCATGGGAATAGCAAGGCTATTCCCATGCCCTTCTGTATTTCAACAACTTTAGTTTCTCCTAGCAAAGTACCTATAGCCTTTCTGACTCCTCAGGCAGATTATGTGCCCCTCTAGCGGGAAGCATCCTGGTCACCTCTGTGTGACCAGTTCCCAGAACTTCCAGGGTCCGGAGTGAATGTTGAGTGTTGAGATAGTGACTGTATGCCAGGGTGATGCCACCCATGCTAGCTGTGAGTCATGAGTCCATTGTAACTGTTGAAGCAAAATTTTCTTGGTTGGCGCCACTTTCTGCCTTTGGTCACAGGTAGAAACTACTCATCAGGCTGTTCCTCTTCAGTTATCTGACTGTCCTAAACCAGTTACAGCATTCACTTTGTAAAGACTGAAAACAGTTCTACAGATGAACCACACCAAAATGTGTGAAGGAGTCAGGTCCAGCAGATGCCATTGAATTCTCACTGAGAAAGGCTGTAAATGCTACTCTCATGGCTTCTAAAAATTCTGAATTGGCTGAAATTTGACTTATATATTGCCAACTTAAAAAAAACATCATTTTTGTGACTTCTGCTATTTTGCCTTTCCATGATATCTTTTGTATTCATATAGTTAAATCTGCAGTCTTCAAACAAGTCTGACAAGAAAATCCCTGTGGAACATGAAGTAAAGGTGTGGTCTGTAAGTCATGTGACCTGGACCCAATGATCAGTGTGAGGTTTGGGGGAGATCACTCAGCCCTCTGGGATCTGCTTTTCCATGGGCAAAAGGACAGAACAGCACTTCCCTCCTCTACCCAAGAAAGTTTTGAGTATTTATATTGAAGTGGCTCTAATGGTCTTTTGAAAGGGCAAAAATGCCTAAAAACTAAGTTGATCAGATTTAAGAAATTTATATTTAGACTTTGGGATTCAACCCCCCAAACAAAACCCTTCTGTCTTTATACCGTCTTAGCAATTTAGTTAATTATATTTTCAGGAGAAGTTTGAATTTAATGTTAAATCCCTTCTCAGCACTGTGATGTATAGCCTGCATATGTCACACAGCTGGTGGTCACCGTGGTTACGCAAGAAATGCAGCAGTTTGGGCCTATAGATTTTCAGGAAAGAACCAGTCAAAACTATTAATGTTATGTCAAGTTGATATGTCATTTTCCAATTTGCATGGATAACTGCATTGCAGCAAATTAATTAAAACAGATAAATGTTAATCTAAAGCAAGTCCCCTAGTAATTAATGAAATATAACCATTACAAGGGTGTTTGATTTATTATTTTAATTTATAAAATGCTGAATTCTCCTATAAAGTTAGATATAGTAATAGGAGAAGCTGACCCATATACAGCATTAGGAAAAATAATCTCATTCCTATAAATTAATCACTCTCTAAAAGGATATAGTTCATTAACACTATGAACTGAAAGTGTTAGATGTAAATTAGATTAACCTTTTTAGTGACACTTCCATTTATATTGCATATTCTCTTCAAACTCAAAGCCACTTTACATATATTAATTCAATTAACCCTCCCCAGACCCTTGTTAAGTAAGTACATATATCAAAGTCGGAAGGGAGGAGAAATGAAACCCTTCAAAATTATTGAAGTCCTGGTCTTAGGATGTATTATTTATGATTTCCTCTGCAGTCGTACAGTTTATCCTGGACTTATGTAGCTTGAGAACATGGTATTCAGGCTTTCTCTCTAGTGCTTCCAGGAAACACTTAACATGACATTTCATACCTGAAGCCAGAGATGCTTCTTTCTGACTCATGCTCAGGCCAAATGATCTAAGGAAACTTCTGCCTTATTTCATAAAATACACCCCATCAACTCCAGGTTAGGCCTTTGACAGGGTGTCTCCAAGTGGGTGTGGGTGATGAGAACTTAGTGCCCCACTGTGGCATCCAGAGGGTCATCTTTCCTTGGGCCAGCTGCTGCTCCCACTTTAATGTATTTCCCTTGACCGTGTGCACACAGAAGACACTGTGAAAAGACTTTAGGAATGCTATCTGGAGAAGAAACAAGGAGAGTAAGGAGATGGAAGTAGGCCGTCTAACCTCCTCACCTGGGGTCTGTCTTTAGGCCTGCCTGGGTGGAGTGCAGGGATCACTTTTCCTTTACCTGCTGGACTGGAGGATGAGGGCCTGAGAGAAAGATTTGTTCTCTGTCTAGCTCAAAGCCTGTTTCTCAAGAAAGTTTCCTGAGTGAGAAGCTGGATCTTCTGCTGTAGCTTGTCACCAGGAATGCCCTACATCCTTTGGCAGCCATACCTGTTAGCAAGACTTACTGTCATTACTCCAGTTCTTTTGGAGATATGCACATACTGGAGGAGAAGGAGTGGGGCTTGTATTGTATAAGCTTATGAAGACTCAGGGGAAGAGATTCTAAGCAAACACACAAGCCCAGGCAGATGCCCCCTACTCAAAATTCCTCTGTATTGCATCATTTTAAAGTCTGAATTTCTTGGCTTATCTCAGAAGATCCTTAGTTGGTACCTACCTGTTCCTGGGCTAGAAGGTGAGTTGTGTGAGCAGAGCCCAGCACTTGGCATAGTGCCTGAGTGAGCACACGAGTGAATCCCCTCTCTACATGTTCTCTTTCTCCTCACCCTTTAGTCTCGACCCTCCGGAAGGAACCCAGTTCCCTGTCTTGTGAGGCCTTCTTGTGTCCCTGTTCTGATCCACATGCTGCTCCATTTGCCACCCCACTTTTGCCCTACCTTGTAGCCTGGCAGGTCCCCCCACACTGAGGGCCCTCTTCTGGGAATCCATCCCTTTGAACCCCCTGGCCAAGGGAGGTGTCCTTTCTTCCCCTCATTACACAGCTCCCATATAGACTTTCACAGTGGCAGATTGTGTTGTCTTTACCCACCTGCCTGCCCCTCACTAAGCTGTGCATTCCTTGAGGTCAGGGTCTGCGAGGTCCTAATTCCCATGTCTCCAGATGTTTAGGGTATAGTATAGCACAGGATAAGTGGGTGAGTGATGGTTGGAGCTCCCTGGAACCCAGCTCTTTGTTTCATGGGGAGTGCGGGGCCGGGATAGAGTTTTTCTTGATCTGTCTGTCTTCTTTCTCTCCTGGGTCCTCAGTGCCCATCTTCTCAGTGCTGGCACACCGGGACATGGATGATGAGCAGGAGGATTTGGTTAGGAAAGGTCAGCATAATAGGCTGGGCACTGGCAGTCACTGGCATGAGCTGGTGCATTCAGGGATGGGGAGATGGAGCCAGATGATGGGCAGGTGACTTGTTTCGTGTGATTAGGTTAGATAATTCAAAGCTAAATGGCTCAGGGCCTTGAACCTCTGAGGCCAATGATTCTGGGAGCCATTTCCAGGCTGTATCTCCTTCTGTTATAATTAATGTAAATGAACTTTCCCATTGGTGAAATAGCTTAGTTGAAGCTCCCTCCTTAATCTGTAGCACTGAATACCACACATTTGGGAGAAATTCTACTTTCACTACTCTGATGAGAATTTAGTTGTAACCATCAGCTGCTGGGGGTCTAACACTCTCCTATATTGCTCTGCGGATCCTTCTTGTTCTTATCAGCATCCTCTTAAACCCCAGATCCTCGAAGTCCTACATATATAAGGCATGCTTCATTTTCCAAACAGGTCATTAAAAGCGATTTGCATTTTGTGTTATCAGATACATGTGATGAGGCCCATGGGGGTTCTGGCAGCATGGCTTGAAAGCAGGCAATCAGGAAGAGCTGTTGAATTCTGGCTGCTGAGGTTTCCAGGCTGTGTATGTAGTCTACAAAAAATGAGCAATAGGAATCTCTCCAAAGTCAAACCATTTACTTCTGGCTATACTGGTTCAGTTCTGAGCATTAAAGCTTTGACACTGCACGCAGAGAAAACACTGCTTCCCATCCAGCCCCACACCTAGGACTTCTGAGGCTGGTGGTAGGAAGAGAAGCTCCTGGGGTGCTCCCCGGGAATATGAGCTGTGGAGGTGAGTGTGGGGCATGTGGCTAACAGCTATGCCTCTGAACCTGAAGACCCTCTTTTCCTAGGAGTGGGGTTTTTCTGTGAATAATATTGTCACTCCCTCCATGGTCTGGGGCAGGGGTCTGGACAGGATAGAGCTGCCCGCTTCTCATAACTCTGGCCCAGGTAGGAACACTTTTCCCTTTCGATATCAAGACTGGAACTTGGGCTCAACAGGGTTTTACTCAAGTGCATAACAGGAAAATAAATAGAATTATGAATCTAAACTATTGGTTTTTATCCCTATCACTACCATTCATCCCTTTTTACAACATATTTTTTGTAGTGCTCTCATTATTATCCTGAAATAAAATTTACTGATACTGTTACCTACTCTTATACATAATTTAACAAATCAATGTAATGCCTTGACTGAAATATAAAGGAACTAAAAGGAAAATAATCCAATAATATGTCTTGCTTAGGCCCAGCTATACTAGAGGAAGTAGTAAATTACATGCTTACCATGAATTCCACAGCTATAAATGCAAATGGAGCCAGGTATGTTACATTGGCAGTGGAAATATCTTGGGCAGTATTGGGGTGCTGTGATGTTTAGAAATGGTGAAATACTTCTGGTGAAGTCGAAGTACACTCTGGCCTCAATTCACAGGATGGTTGTATTCCTGGAAACTCAAGGTTTATTAAAACTACATGAAGAATATTAAGCTGACCCAATCCAATGCCACTGGCATAGTAAGAAATCTGTGGAACTCTAGATGGTATGCTGGGTGATAGTCAGGGCAAGAGGTGCCTGGACACTAGCAATGTTAATTCACCCACTCACTCACTCACTCCTAATTTTAAGAGATACTAAAGATGGACTGAATATGTGCTTGCAGACTGAAATCACCCTAAAGGGTAGACAATTTCTGCAACTGTAGTCTTTCATGGGGACCTTTCTAGGGAAAAAGGGAAAAACGCCACCAGCTGGTGGACAGCTGAAAAGATTGCTGTATGTCACGAGACGACTTTCTGAAGAATAAAGCCTTCCCAGTGGGGCATGTGTGTTGGAAGACCACCTTGAGCCCATAAACCATGTGCTGGGACATCATTTACCAGTGGAAGAGGGGGCTGGTAAGCATAGAGACAGTTATGTGTGGAGACATCTCTTGACTTTTCCCCTTTCTACAGACAGAATAGCAGAGTAGAGAGGAGGAGGAGAAAGCAGACCTCATCATAAGACTATGAAGTGCATTCTCTTTGCAGGAGTCGGGGGAGAGTAGAAGAGCTTTGGATCAGCTAGGAGATTGAAGTTTAAAAATGAACTGGATTAAGTGTTAGTAACCAAAAGGGAATGAAAAGCTGTGGAAGTGGACTGGAGTATCTTTAAGGTAGTTGCCACCCCATGGGAAAGAGGAGCTTGACATAGCATGGTAGGGGGCAAAAATAACATCATTTCATGTTTAGAATCCTATGGATTAAATTTCAGCAAACTGGCTAGAGTATTTATTATGGTTAATACTGATATTTCAGAGGTAAAACACTGTTCTCTTAGAAAGTTCTTCCTTAGTGTTCTCATGGCCAATATAGAGGGGGGAGAGTTTTTTATTTTCCTTTGTTTTTAATTCCTGGGTGTCTTATTTTTTCCCCTGTTTCCTCACATGAGCTTGAGGTGTTACCATGAAAGAGGCTGAATTGCTGAATTGCCAGAGTTTCAGTAACTTTAAGATGAAAATGCACTTTCATATTTTGATTTAATGGGGAATGGTATATCCCCTTAATAAGTAGTTCAGTGACATTTGGCAGTTCTGTAATATTTGACTTGGAGTTGAGTTTATAAAAATTAGAGTTCAACAGTAACTTCAGGGCACTAAGGAATGTATGTATTTCTGAAATGAGAAGACTAGGTTGACATTCTGATTCTAAAATCAACATCTTCTCTGATGCGTCACCATATTTTCAATTATATTGGACGATGAGCTCTGAATTTAAAATCAGCTTCTCTTCAAACCCTGCACAGACCCAGCTTGTGGAATAAAGCAGGAGCCTGGGTGGGAGAAGAGAGTTCTCATGTCTGCTCTTCCAGTTCAATTTACCAAAATGTTTCTTTCTCTGAGATTGTGTTGGTTTCTTCCCTCCCTCTTTCCCACCGCATTGGTTCCTTGGGGATTTTTTGGAAAGTGGAATCTTTTCTAATTTTGTGGGAAATTTACATCCTGATTCACCTGAAAAGGTTGAACTTGGAAAACTCATGGTAGTAAAAGCCTGAGGTTCTATGAATACCTCTTACAGGTAGACAAAAGTATTTCTAACAAAAAATTTGAGGGATAAAACAGATGTGTAGGGCATAGTGTTTTATTATTTTCTTGACATTTCAGGATAAATTTAGAACTTTTCTGTTTGTTTTACATTTCAGCATTATCTCACTTTCCAAGTAAAAAAATGCCTGTAATTATATCAAGTTCTAAATTTTGACATTCTTAGGCAGCAGTTATGGTCAGAAGTTACACTTGGGCAGTTCTCGGATGATCTGTTTTAGTGGAGTACTGGTCATAACAAAACCAGATCTGCAATAGCTCCCTATTCTATCCATAGGCAGCCCAGGGTAGGGAAGGACCAGTCCTGTTCTCCACCCTATTTGGCTGAGCCAGAGGAATGGAACAGCTATCAAGTTAGGTTGAACCTGCTACCAGTGGCTTAGAATTAGGGGCCTCCTTCTCAGAGGGGATGTTAACTTCAGGCTGGGCCTTATAGCAGGCTTTGTCCCTATTTTCAGGATGCGTTGCTACCTAAATAGATGCAAGCTGGATAGAGACTAGACAGTAGCCACAGTGTGTGGAGGGGGCGATTGCGTGCCTATAGATAGTGGTTGTAACAGACATTATCCATGTTCTGCCCACATATCCTCTGCTTCTGCCATTTTCATGTACTGAGGCCTACTGCTCTTTCCTGAGATCACCTCCCAGGTAAACGACATGCACTCAAACCTATGTATTTCTGAGGGAACCCAACCGGAAGAGGAAAGAACAGGATGAAGTATTTTATAAAGTACTTACTGTGTTTTCTGTGGACTCTTCTGTTCCCCTCTCTGTAGTAAACCTTATTTGTCAGAGTCCGAATGCTGGAGTTCCTTTGCATATTCAGCCAGACATGCTTGGCAGCTGTGAGGAGACATTTAGAGAACTCTGCTTACCCCTGACAGGTCGATCCCTTCACCGAATTTTGAGTACTCGTGAGCAACACTTATACTTGCGCTCACACCCACCTGGAGTCAGGAGGCTTTTGTGCGACACATGCACTGTGCAGTGTTCTGCCGCTGGGACAGGCACTGGGCCTGGTAGTGGTGGCACCTTTTCTTTGGGTGCAGGACTCTGAGTTACCCCAGCTTCTTCCCAAAGATCTGGGCTAAGGCAGGCACACTCCCTCCTGGGGTGAAATGAGTTGAATTAGGCTGAGTGCCTGCAGCACACATCATCCACACGTCTGGGGAAACACTTGGAGCCTCTGATCACAGTCAGATTTCTCAAGTGTCTATTTTCAGCATTTTCCCAGAGCACCTATAAGTGAATTTGCAAAGCAGTTACCTCTGTCTGTAGCACTTCTTTCTCTGATGTAGAACAGCTGGCAGAACTAAAAACCTCTCCCTACACCCACCTCAGCTTGCCCATGGGTCTGAATTGCTGTGGTCATTCATTTACTTCAGGTAAGGAACTGAAAAATCTGATTGATACAAATTCTGCCCTTTCTCTGTGAGATTTAGAGCACTGAGCCATTGTCAGCTGAGCAATTTGATGTGAATTAGTCCATCAGCTTAGCTTTAGTCACATGGTCCAGTTCAAGTGGATGGGATTTAGTATTTTTTATTTTTTTTGACAGCCAAATGACTTTATTTCAGAAGTGAGTGTTATCAGCATATAGAATATGAGTAAATAGGCCATTTCAAGCACTGAGTACATCTGATTTATTTAAAATGTTCTCTTAATTCTGGGTGGTTGACTGATATGTGGTGTATGAATCCTGATTTGCTGTATGAATCTTGATTATGCCACTTAGAAGTTATAAAATCTTGAGAAAATTGGATAACTTCTCTGAGAGTCAGATACCTCATTTTTAAGATGGGTATATTAAATTGTAACTTAAGACACTGTTGTCAAGATAAAATAAACTCAAAGACATAAAAACTTGTCATTCAAGAGGCTGGTGTTCTGGTTATCTACTCTTGTCTAACAAACTATTCCACAACTTAGTGACCTAAAGCAGTAGCCATTTTATTATGCTCACAGATCTTGTGGCTTGAGAATTTAGATAGGGGAAGGGGTTATCTTGTCTCTGCTCTGATGCCTGTGGCCTTGGATGACTGGGGGTTGGTTGGGATCATCTGGAGGTTTCTTCACTCATATGTCTGGTGCCTGGGTCAGATGACTCAAGGACTGGGCTCAGCATGGGCTACTGACCAGAGTCTGCACATGGCCTCCACATGTAGTTCACTTTCTTCTCTGCATAAAGACTCTAGAACAGTGCACAAAGTAGAAGCTGCAAGCCCTCTGGGGACCCAGCTGGATCCCTCTCCTAAGTTATCTAGTGACAGTTCCTTCTCACCTCAGGTGTTTCTCTCACTAGATGATGACTCTCATTTCCTCTTGATCTGTTTGTTCTTGACCTTGACCTTAGCTATAGTGGTCTCTACACTCCTATGGCCCAAGAGAGAAAAGATGGGGAACACATTCATTTCCTGGGCAATAAGCCTACAGCATACCCTATGCCATGTGTGTGGTGTGCAAACTCTAAAGGAAAGTTGAGACTCTGTTGGAGGTTAGAAGGGGGTTGGGTGGTGAAAGAGTGTTAAGACCATGAAGAGAGTTATCTAGACACTTTACAGAAATCAGCTCAGGTCGTCACAGGGATTCCGTGATGTGGGTCTCCTAACTTCTCCATTTTATAATTGAAGAAGCTGAGTCTCTGAGAGCTTTAGTAAATCTGTTAAGTAGTGGCAATGGGATTTGAAGCCAGATCTGTCTGACTTCAGAGCTTATGCTCTTAATATTATTATGGTATGCAGCCTCTCAGTGGCACGTTTTTATATTTTGTTCTCTATTTATTGTGCACCAATCATTTACCTGACTCCATTCTGTATTTATTGAGGGCAAGAGAGTATCTTCTCTTTTATTCCCCTCCTATGCACATGGAAGTCCTCACTGGGGCTTGGCAGGGAGGCCACCACCTTCTTTCAGGGCACAGCATGACGATTGTCTTGTTAGCCACACCAGTTGGGTTTCCATGGATTGAAAGCAGGGAAGGAGTTGTTGTTCATACCATAGCCACCAAAGAAAATTTTGTTCTAGTTTATTCTGAAGTATTGATTTTGAAATTGAAACACAGAAGATCTACTAAAGGATGTTTCATTTGGAAAGAGCTCTCTTTTTGTCACTGTTTTCAGGTTAAAAGCAATAACCATGAAGCAAACAGAAAGAAAACTCTCCAAAGAATACTGTGAATGGCTCTGACAGGTTAAAGCTGCTGGATAAATGCAGAATTAACATGACAAAAACCTGAGCACAATGCTGATGGTCATTCATCAGTAATAGGGTTTCTTGAAAAGCTAAAAGTCTTAATTAAAAAAAAAATAACAATTTATTTTTGCTGGTAAGTGTCCTTTTGCCTTAGGACCTTCTCAGGCTAGAATATTGCTCTCCCTAAACTTCACCAAGACTGGATCTGCTTCATCCTTGACCTCTCACCCCTCTTACTCTTCTTGCCTTAGCAGGCTGCCTAGAGTAGATAGACTTAGGTGAATGGTGTTCTTTAGAAAGTCAGTTCTCTGCCCTCAAGAAGATCTAAGTTTTGGTGGGAAAACTAACATTCTGACAGAATCAAATATTAAACAATGATTCTGGACAGGAGGACAACATAGGCATTGAATGAGGCTGGAGAGTCAGAGATGGTGATCAGAGGAAGTGATGCCTGCTTTGAGCAGGTGACCTTCAGTGCCTTGGGGCCACGCTGCTTTCCAGCTTCATTTCCTCCACCAGCCTGACACTTAGAGCTCAGAGGAGGAACCAGGTATTTCACCCTCCAGGCAGCACCACTTCCTGTCCCTCAGGACCTGGGATTCCCTGAGATGCCCTGGGCTCCTTCTTACCCACACGATCTCCATCCCAGATTTCCACTGGTGGACAGAGATCAAATCTCCTCCTCTGGGACTTTTCTATGAAGCTTTACATTTCTTTCCCCATAATTGTGTCAGACTCTACCTGTATATACCTCAATTAAAGTTCATACAAATTTTACTTTTTTTTTCTAATTTGAAAAGCTGGATTTGCTTGTGCAAAGCTGGATTTTCCTATTAGATAGTGAAGTGTATAAAAGGGCAGGACTCACTGTCATAATTCATCCCTGTTTTCCAGGTAACTGTTGACTAGACAAAGGAGTAAATGGATGTTAATTCAGTGAGATATCTTAGACTGTGTGAGGCCCTGAGAGATCTGGAGAGGGTCAGTGGTGTCCAGTAAAGCCCCCAAATCAGCAGAGAACATGTACTATATTAGGTACCAGCCTGTTTGCCATGGGCTTCTATCTGAAGGCCTGGGTAGAAAGAACCAGGGCATCCTTATTAATGTTGGCCCTATGGCGCTGAGCTTGGGGGGCTGGACTAGGGCAGGAAACATTCTCAGGCACTCAGAGTCTCAGAAATACCTCAGAGCCCATTCATCAAACTCATCAAAGGCAAGCACTTTCTCTTGTTTTTCTGTTTCTTTTTTCCCACCGAGTTACTGCCTGTGAGGAAGCTGCTGCCCACCCACCAGTGGGGGACCCCATGTTTGATATTGATCCACACTGCTGATGCAGCCAGGGCTGTACAGAAACAGGGCTTAGCCAGGGCTCCCAGGCTGCTTGCTCTCCCTCACAAGGAAGGCCTGGGGCCATCTCTCTTTTAGATGGCTGGTCAAAGCAAGTACCTGCTCTTGCCTGATTTGCAGTCCAGATGCATTGTTGCCACTGGACAGGGTGTCAATAGACAAAATAATAAATTGATTTTTTGCCAGGGTGACATGATGAACTTGAAGACATGGCTGACTATGGTATTCTAGGTGAGAATGAGCATTGGGGTAGGGAGATACACTCGGAACCTGCAGAGAAACATACCTGCAGCCTGTGTTCCTTCTAAGGAGTTTGTCTTTGTAGAGTCAGGATTAGGCAACAGTTTCACACAAAGGAAATCCAACACTGGGAAAATACTCAGTGAACCATTATGCCATCCTGTGACATCTCCATACTATATTTCATCAATTCTTGGACAACTATTGTTTTTTCAAATGTTAACATCTCTAATACAACATGGGTCTTCTAATTGATAGTATCTTAGGTTTGATGAAATGGGTAAACGACTGTGTCTGTTTGCTCTCAGATCATCTTACCCTTTTGATTCTTGGCACTGTATGGTAGGGGACTGTGTTCCCCAGCTGCCTTGCCAATTGCTTCTGGTGGAAAACTGGAGAGTGTGGATAAGGGAGGAGCCAAAGTATTTCTCTCTTCCTTTCTCTGCCTTGGGAAATCTCATTGCTGCCATGCATCTCCTGCCCCTGTTGATTCCTCTCCTGTAAGGGAGACCTGGCAAGTTTCCTGGTTCTGCCATGTAGCCCTACCTCCTGGGATCTGATGACTCTGTCTCCTCTGTTTATCCCTTCAGTCCAGTGTGGTAGTGGCTTCCCATTTGCTTCTTAGCTCTCTTGTTTTCCAACACTTGGGTAACTGATTCTTTGCATTACATTTCATCTCCTTGAAGTACCTGACGTAGTTACTAGTTTCCTGGTTAGATCCCGACTGATACAAGGATATACCATCACAAGATTAAACGTTAAGGGTCATTATTTCTCTTCCCCAAATCCCCACATCCTGTTGAATCAGATCAAGTTAAGATCGCCAATGGTCCCTTTGATGCCAGCCTTGGAAGATTCTTTGAGGTTTGTAGCATTTGAGAGTGTAGCAATCCCTGTTTGTTGAATTTCTCTGTTCTGTTTCTTGGGACACCTATACCTTCTTTTCCCTCTGTTTCTGAATTTCCTCAGTTTTCTTTGCCCAGTAATCTCTTCTGCAACTCCCTTAAATGTTGAGTTCTGCAGAGTCCCAGGGTCATCCCTCTGCCTTTTTTTTTTTCTTTTTGACTCTACTTGCCCACATCGATGGCTGTAAATATGACCTCTGCAGCATGGAACTATCTCCCAAACTTTTAGACAAAACCCTATATCTGGTAGTGTGTGTAAATATTTAACAAATGGCTCTCTGAGAGAGGGGTACCTCTCTGATTAGTAGCATTTGCCTATTTTTTTTAGTGTAAATATTCCCATCATGGCAGTGATTTCAAGCTACCAGTGTGACTTCACTGAACATGAACTTGGGAAGTAATGGGAAGTAATGTGCATATTTAGTTCTTGTAAGCTGTTTTGAACCAGCTCAGCAAACCACTGCACTATTTCCATCCTCTCATTCCCATCTTCTCTGTTTCACCCTAGTTCCAAACCCTGTTGATGTTTCCTTACTGCATTTTCAGTCTCTTTCTCCTTTTAGGCATCCTTCATCAGATCTGAACATATCAAACCCTAATTAAAAAGCTTTGGGAGTTTTCTAACACCAAAGATAAAGTCTTTTTGACATTGGTCATGGAGGACATGACTGTATCATCAGTTTACCCTTAGCATTTCTTCTAGGCTGAATACTGGGCTTGAACCACCAAGGGGCCAGTACCCACATGCTGACTCTCTTGACATTTTGCCTTTTTCTTTTGTACTGTCCATCATTTTAGCTATTTTAAGTATTCAACCATTTGCTTGATGGACTATGTGATGATGACCATATAATATAAGAAGCCAGGGGCTCATTCAGCTTTATATGTGGGAGCTAAGGAATTCTTGAGATAGGGGGCAGATCTCCTCAGTGTGTCAATCATCTTGGATTGCTGCAAAGGCTCTTGTAAAATAAGTTATAGTTTAGCCTCTTTGGTCTTGAGAAACTGAAGATATAGTCTCTAATGTAACATATATTCTCTTGGATGTATGTTACATTAGAGAAAATGGATTCAAATATATAGCCAACCCTTTGCCTAGTTGTTAACCCTTCCTTCTAGAAATAATAAGAATTTATCAACATTTCTATCTGTGTAGGGTAGTGGAGATACAGAGAAGAGCAGAACATAGCCAGAGTTCACAGGTTAATTTATGACCATGGAGTTCCAGTACTTCTGTAAGTTGTTCATATAGGGGAGTCAGGGAAAGATTCCTGATATTAGTCTCAGCCAAAGTCCTACCTACCAACCACCCACCTCCTCGGGATTCTATTTTGATTAAAATAGAAGATGACTCTGAAAAGCTGACCATATATAGGAACATGATATGGTATTATTATTAATTTATCACTGTGTGTGTGTGTGTGTGTGTGAGAGAGAGAGAGAGAGAGAGAGAGAGAGAGAGAGAGAGAGAGAGAGAGAGAGAGAGAGAGAGAGAGAGAGAGAGAGAGAGAGATCTCGCACCCTCACCTCTTTTCTAGATATTATGGCAAGATGGCAAGGTGGGGTGTGAGTGACAGGGGAAGCATAAATGAAGGAAAAGACCCCACTTCTGCCTTCAAGGGGCTTACACTCAAAACGCGAATAGAAGTGGAGTTTTTACAAGACATAGAACAAAATTAGGTGACAGCATATGGTGTTCATCAGTTGGTTCTCTAGGTGATCTAAAAGTAGGAAATGTGGATTCACATTATAGAGTGGCAATTTGCAGTGAAGACATTTCTACATTTTCACAGATTAGAGAAATGCAATCTGGTTTTTATCTTTATAGCAGAGCTTGCTTTCTCAAGAAATAAGAAAGTCTAGAGGATTTCCTTGAATATGGCTTATTTTATTTATTTTCTAATTTAAAAAATACATTCTCCTTGTAGAAAATTAAGGAAATGCATAAAAGTAGTAACAACATTTAAAAATTTGCATGAAAAGATTAAAAATTACTGATATTCCTCATCACTCAGAGATAATCCTAAAAGTATTTCAGAGATTTTTCTATGCATATTTTTACATAATTTAATTCAAACTACATATGCAATTTATATCTTGCTTTTTTTCACTTAACATTATCATGCAAGTATTTTTTCAGGTTGACTTTAATAGCTACATAATATTTCAATATGTGAGTATACCATACTTAATTCAAGCAGTCATTTTATCACATATATTAGTGATTTCCACTTTTTTTCATTATAAATAATTCTTCAGTGAGAATTTTGTATCTCTTTTTATGTCCTTAAGATACAGTTGTAGATGAGAATAAGGATATTTAAGATTTCTGATAAGTTTGCCAAACTACATTTCAAGAGGGATCTTTTGTTTTATATTTCTGTTTATACAATTTGACAAGTTTTGGCATGCATATACACCCATGAAGCCATCATCACAACCAAGATAATGAACAAATCCATCACCTCCAAAATTTTTCTCGTAACTCTTTATAGTCCCTTTCTGTTACTCTTCCCTACCTCACTCTGCTTTGTGTCACTGTAGATTAGTTGGCATTTTCTAGAATTTATAGAAATGGAATTCTACAATGTATACTCTTTATCTGGCTTCTTTTATAAGGTATAATTATTTAAAGATTCATCTGTTGTAAAAAAAAAAGATTCATCTGTTGTAGCATGTTTAAATAGTTCATTTCTTTTTATTACTTAATAATATTCCATTTTATGCATGAACTAAAGTTGGTTTATTCATTCAGCTAATGGAAACCTTGATTGTTTCCAAGTAAAGCTGCTATGAACATTCATGGATAAGTCTTTAGTGAACATGTGCATTAATTTCTCTTAGGTAAGGAATGGAATGGATGAATCATGGTAGTTATATGTTAACTAGCATCTTTCTTAGTAGTGATTAACTTTTGGGAATAAACATTGATTCATTATCATAATAATACAATATAACAAAAATTAATAATAATAATAATTCTTTTAATTGGCTCATTGAACATTTCACTGGTTACCTGATAAAATATGATGTTGGGGAGAAGTGGAAGGGAAAAGAAGACAGAGACTGGCTTCTTGCCACACTTTTAGGTATTCAGTAGAGAGTAACCACAGGGATGCTCTGTGCATACAGGGGCTACTTCAAACCCTGTTCTCCACATGGGGTCTGTAACCCTAGCTCTGCTCAAGATACCTCCAGACCCTTTCCTATTTTCCTCAGAAGAATAGTCTCAGGTCCTTCCGGTCTTTAATTAAAATGTTCTGCTTGGATTCAGCTTTCTTCCTCTTTGCTATATTTTATGGTGAAATGGCCTCATCCTCCTCTGCCAGTTGCATCACCTTTTTCCCTCTTCTACATCCATTAGCAGGAGGATGGTGGAGAGAGTGGGTAGAGCAATTTGGAAATAATCATAGTGCAGGCCTGACTGGGAACTCCAAGAAGGCAGACTGGCCTTTCTTGCTTGCTGTCCTTGGCATGAAAAGATATTCAATAAATAACTGTTGAGCAAATAAATTGTATGAATTTGCATAATGGAAAAACTAAGCTTTATCAGCAGTCAGACGAAGGAGTGATAAACCTACCCCTCTTGGGCAATCAGAGAAGGCTTCTTTGAAGCATATGACACACTTGTGAGAAAGTAATAACAAGATAAAATATAAAATGTTAGATTGTGTATTTCAGAGAACAGGAGAGGAAAGGGACCTCATTTCCTTTCCTAGAAACTTTCCATACACATAACATTGAATGCTCATAACCAAAGTGTGGGCTAGAGTTATCCCTGTTTTTCTAATGAGATAACTGAGATAAAGAGTTTGGAAAACCTGCCCAAGGTCCCAGCTAATAAGGAGTGAGATGACAGAGTACACACTCTCTTTGAAGGACCGGACAGGCCATGAAATGTCAGGAAGAAGGGTTAGATCATTTTTGTCCTCTGAGTGCTGTGAGGCACCTGCTCTCATTTCATGTCCTGCAAACATGAACCCCTATGCCCTGCAGAGAAACTTGCTGTGGCCGAAAGTTTCAACACCCACTTCTGCTCTTCTTCCTGGGCATTATCTAGTGAGATGTAGTCTAGGGCTGTTTCCTTTGCCCACTGAGGTAGCCCAAGGATGCCCAGCTGACTCATGGCCCACTCCAGGGGCCATGCACCCCAGCATCTCTAGGATAATTTAGGAACCAGGAAGATGGGCAGAGATTGGTATTATATTGTCTCTATGCTAATCTTTCCTTTTTTTTTTTTTTTCTAAGTGTTCTCTGAGTCACTTACCACATTAATCCTAAGGAGGTGAGTTTCAGATTTTTTGGATAAGGTCTTTTTTTGAGTTTTAAAGACTGTCTTTTGTGCTGGAGGGATGATGGCTGTGGTTTATATGTCTCACAGTTAGGCTTGTTAAGGAGCTCTTCCTGGATAGTATCTTGCCTGGCGCTGGAGTAGGTGCTGGGATAGGGCCTTGCCCTTGAGAAGTCTGTCTGTGTGCCCCAGCTCTGAGTACAATTCTTGGTACATAGTAGGAACTCAGCAGATATTGGAGTGAATTGCATTGCTGGTGGGATTGGATGGTATCGCCAGGGCAGGCCTGGCAGCTGTCTTCCCCACTTCCCCTACCAACTTCACCTTAAGGCAGCCAAAAGGGTACATAAAGGGATAAGGTAGCACAGGATATGGTGCAAGTACCTGTTCCAACCTACCCTGGAGAGCCAGAGGAAGCTTCGGGGTGGAAGTCTCAAAGTGTGAGCTGGAGGGCAGGGGGAGAAAGCATTCAGGGATGAAAGCACCACTGTGCCTTAGCACCCAGCCTGGGTCCAAGCCACCCCAGAGGAGCTCAAGGGAGAGCTGTGCAGTTGGATGGAAAATCTGCATTTCTGGGCTGGGATGCATTCTGAGGAGGGAGTGAGACAGGCTCATACACTGAAGGGCTGAGTCCTATGTCTTCTCCCTAAAACCTGTGGGCTCCACAACCCCAAACTTTTCAGGTGATGACTTTTCTTCTCTTTTTCATTTTTAAAAAATTTAAACAGAAGTGAATATTGCTAGTGTTATAAAACACTATTTCCAGGTTTAATATCACCTCCCAGCTCCACTTCTCTGGCCCATTGTGGAAGCTTTGCTTTTCTTCTTCTGAGGAATGACCTGCTTGTCCTTCAGAACAGTGAGTTGACAAATGCCATCTAATGTTTCTCCCAGGCGCCTCCATTCATCTTGATGGCAGACTTCAGACACCACCACCACCAAGGTTGATGTTTTATACTTTGGGACTTCACTTCATGTGCTTTTGAGTTTAGTGCCACACTCTCTTGGTCCACAGAATGTTTAGACAGTGTCATTTGGTGAAGAACTGCTTTTCCATAATTCTGTTCAAAGGCTGTTTAAAAGAATTAATGAAAGGCTCTATCATTTACGCAAGCCTGGTTGTGGGCAGGTTCTGCAGATGAGGGATTGGTATCAATTGATCTTTGACAAAAGAACTTTATGAATCAACTCCCCTGCCTTGGTATATCAGGTAGTATCTCTCACAATCTTTGCAGCGGCCCAGAAAAGAGTCAGGGGGGAAGGAAGGTGACATTTGGATTTCTGAGCAAGCTCTGTGTCCTATGCAGTTTTGGGCAGAAGCCAGGCTGATCTATTCTACTCTTGTGCTCCTCCAGGTGTGGAGTGGGAATGGCGTCCTTTGTACCTGGCGCCTGGGCTTCTAGGTCATGCTCCTGGGGACTCTGCTCTGGGGAGCATTGAGAGGGAAGATTGGAAGATAAATGGCAGTGCCCCATCCAGATGCAAGGCAGGTTGGCTAGGTCTGTTATGTGGTATCAAGAAACAGGAAGGCAAACACATTTCTTTCTTAGGATGGAAACCTCAGGTTTGGCCCAGTCCTCTTGAGAATCAGGTAACATACCAGAGCCTACCTTTCTTTCATTTTGGGATCCCTTCCACTCTCTTGCAGGAGCGCAGAACTCTCATATAGCCTCTTGTTTTTTTTCCAGTAACCTCCTGCATCCTTCTGAATCCTCCTGAAGCTCTGGTATGCTCTGGTAATATTCTGAGGATGCCCGTTCACTAACTATGTGTAACACTCATGCCATTCTCATTTCTCTTTTTTAAGATCAACTTGCCCTAATAACCTTTTGGACAGTGGTTTGATGATTGGCCCATGTAGGTAGTGTTTCTTTGCTTGCACTTCATCAGTATTGCCTCCATGGAGGACAGGTAGATGCTGGAAGAACTTGAACCAAGGTCAGGAGAATGGACCAGCAGCAAGTGTAGCCTCTGATTTATTGTGACTAAATGACAGAGAAAGGCCTGAGCTCATGCGGGCAAGGGCTGCCATCCAAGTAGTTCTCAGCTGTGGGTGGGGATGTCACTGAATTCCAGTCTCAGCACTCTGCCTGGAGTGACTGCAGTAGCCTCCTTCCTAGTCCATAACTCCTGCTCTCTTCCAACAATCTGCAACCCATCATCCACTCTGCAGCTAGAGACAGCATCCTCAACCTAAGATCTCAATATCCCACTGTTGTTTAAACCCCTTCTGTCACTCCAATCATATTGAGATAGAGTCAAAGCTCCTTAACTCATGTCTGTGGTCCTTTATGATCTAACCCCAGCCTAACTCTTGACTCTGTGCTTGTAGTTCCCATATGTACACCATGATGGCTGTTATCTCCTGCTCTTGCACATGCTGTTTTCTCTGCCTCGGACGGCCATTTGTTTACTTCCTGCCTCCTACCGATTTGCCTGCTAATTCCTATTCCTCTTTTTAGACTCACCAGGCCATGCCTCACCCCTCCAGACAGCCCTCATGAGGTGCTGCTGGTTGGGGTTGGAGCCTTCTCTGAGCTGGCATAGCACCATGCTATCCCTTGGAGCATGGACCTCAGTGCACTCTCATGGTTTATTTCTTTATTAATTTGTTTCCCCCCACTAGAGCATGAGAAGATCATTGAAGTCAATAGTTGCCATCTTCAGAAATACACAGTATTTGTTGATGGACTAAATGAATGATAGGAAGGTACTCAGAGTCAGGCCTATGCTGAATCATTTTTTGGGTCTGTTTGTGCAAAGTGGTAGGCCCCAAGCCAGAGTCTGGGAAACTGAGGAGAAGGGTTACTAGTCAGAGTGAGGCAGGGGTCAGCACCCACCCATGCAGTCAGGCTCCTAGGCTGTCCCCACTGGGAAATCAGTATATAAATCAGGAGAGGAAAATATGTAGGGGCACAGACATGGGTAAAAGTGTTGAGGATGGAGGAAGCCTGCAGCTTATTAGGGTCTTCCTGATAAAGTGCTGCCATCCCTGGTGAAGGGCCTTGGTTTGGTTGGCCTTCATGCCCATGTTCCTAAATCATGGCATAAGTAAAGGCACTTTTACCTGGAAGCCACAGAGATGATGAATGAATGGAATGGATTTCAGGAGCTGTGAAATAAAGGCTACTTTGAGGGATCATGTGAGTAAGAGGCCTCCTGTCATTCCTTTGCCTTTTTTTGTGACTGGTCCGACAGCAATCTGCAAGGTGGCATTGTCTCCTAAAGCTGTACCCATTAGGGTGTAACAAGTAGAGTTGGTTGTACCTCCACCTGACTTCCTGGATATTGAGGTCAGATAAGAAGTTGCCAGCAGTGGGCACTGTCATCTTCCAGCTACACCTCAGCAACACCTAGACTTCCAAGGATGTACCACTAGAGAACGGTCATGCTTGTCACACACATTTGTTCTTCAGGAGCAAGACAAGGGAATTTGACATGTGGGACTCAAGGTAGCTACAGAAAAAAACTCCATGCATTCCCCTGGAAGCCTAATTGTGCTTTAACTATGATTATGTTTTTAATTTAAGACTGTGAGTGTCTTTCTGTCTTTCCTCCTGCTTTAGAAAAGGCTGTTTTGTTATTAAAAGTTGTTGCCAGTTTATTCTTTGCCTGATGAATGAGAACTCTCAGTTTCTCAGGAATAAAATATTTCCATTGTGTTTTGGATGTTTCAAAGTTATGGCATGTAGCTATTTAAAATAAAAAGTTTCCCCATATTTTCACACATTTCTGCTAATATTTACACATGATAACATACATGCAGAAACTACATATTTGTTAGGTGATCATTTTGGCTGGTTCTGTTGGAGTGAAGAGAATCACATGAGATGATTCATACCTTAAGTCCCCATAATCGCACATTCAGGTTCTCTGAAAATGGAAGAGTGAATGCAGGGTGGTGGTTCTGTTGAAATATTTTGTAACACATAATCCATGCTGTGTGGCCTTTGGCAAGTTATATAACTTTTTCTTCTGCAAAATATGCCATAATGCTAGTTTGTTATGAAAATAAGGATGTGTGTTTGTATATATATGCATATGTATATATATACACATACATAATGCACATACATATAAACATATATGCACATATACATATATGCGTAGCAGTGAATATAAGTCAGTATTTGGCATGAAATACTTAATAATTGGTTATTTTGTTTAGAAACTCAGATTGAACTCCCCGCTTGGTTGGCATGTATGCCTTCTTGAACATATGGAGTACTTGGAGAATTTAGCACTCAAAACTGGAGGCCACAGTGACTAAAGAATTAACTGAGCGCCACAGGGTAAACTGTAGGTTGGAGTTCACTAGAATTTCGCAGTTCCAAAAACTGAGTCCCTTGAAACTAGGAATACTAGTTAATGAAATTCTGAGGATAATTAAGGATTAGTCTTCAAACCTGTTCTCTTTTGCAGTCCCTTTTGTGTGTTACCTAAGTTTCCGTAAATATAATTGATTGAGAGTTCTTGGCATAAGCATTATGACCTTAATGACCACCATCTTCTGAGAGTTCAGTAAAAATATCTTTTTTTTTTCTTAAGAAGAAACCAGAAAGTAACATTTTTTTCCAACTTTGTATTCTGGTTAGTTTGGATCTTAAAACATTCCAGAAACTTAATACATAGAATTATTGCTGCATAAAATAAGGGGAAAATGTAAAAAAAAAAATGTATTTTAAGAAACTCAATTGAAAAATTATTGACATTTTAGTTCAAATTCATGTTGATAAGTCTGTTTTCTAGCAGCAGCAAAAGACATAAACTCTTTTTATTTGTTCATAACTTTGAGCTATAAAAAATCATTATTAAAATTTTTCATATGGTAGCATAGCTCTTCAAGTTTAAGAGCTTAGAAAAAGAAAAAGAACATGCAGAGTATTACTATCATCATGCAATTTTGTACATTTTTGTATATAATGCTTTATCTTTCTGAACATGTTCACATGCATTTTCTCATTTGGGACCCACTGACTGCCTGAGAGATGAGAAGAAAGGGTTTTATTCTTCTCATCTATCAGAGCTGGATACTAAGGCATGGAGAGTTAGGTGACTTGCCCCAGGTCACCTAACTAGTAAATGACAGGGCTGAAACCAAAAGCAAGGCCTCCCACATTGTCAGTCACTGCCAAGTCTTATCCATCCTGCCATCCAGTGGCTCTTATTCTTTCCAGGCCCTTGACCCTAATTCAGGTCAGTTATTAAGTCATGGGAAGGTTGCATCTTCCTCCTAGTTGAAATCCCATCCTAACCCATCTGATCTCTTAATCATTTCCTCATTCTATGGTAGCCTATAAATGACTCCCTAGATGACTCTTCCTAGAGCATATCCACAGTCAGGTCATTGCGAGTTGGAGAGAATCTTCAGGGCCTTCCTGTCACCAACCAAATAAATCACTTTCTTTCCACACTCACCTGTTTCTACCCTACACTCTGCCTACTCCCTAGTAGTCCTCTAAGCGCCAGCCTCATTGAGTGATTGTCTTCACAGGGGCTCTGCCTACTCTCCTTGCTCCCTGCTTTGTGCACCGTATGCTCCACCTGTGACACCTCCTACCATTGCTCTATGGATCTATGCCTCTGGACCCCTTTTGAATGACACTTTCCTAGAGAAACCATTATTCATTTGTCTCAAATTCAGGGATCTCTCTTCCCTTGGACATTATAGCCCTCTGGACCCACATCATGGCATTGACTAACTCAGTGATACTGTAGACTGGCCAAGTCTATGGACAACCTGAAGGCAGGGACAAATGGATAGGGTGGCATAAAGGATGGAATACTGGTTTTGGAATCGGACCCATCTGGGTCCAAATCACATGGCTCCCATACTATTGTCTGTGGAAACTTCACTCAGTCATTAGGCCATTGCTGGAACCACTTGTAGGCTTAAAAATAGTGATGTCTGTATCATACTCTTTGAAATTTTACAATAATTTAGGCTGGGGTATAGGCTGGGCATTAGAATTTCTAAATGCTCTTCAGATAAGTCTGATGAGCAACATAGTTTGAGAGTCAGTGATTTAATATGTCTGAATAGGTAGGTTAGAACTTACTCTCAGATGAAACACCTACCTCCCAGAGTTCATGACACTGTAAGAGACAGCATGTGTAAAGCATCTGGTGGGGTATGCTCTCCAGATGCTGCCAGTAAATGGGGGGTCATTATAATTATGATTCGAAATTGTAGCCTCCACAACACCTAATAGAGTAGGATAGAGTAAGGAGCTCAAAATCTAATTATTACATATGAAACATAAGAAGAGTATGTGTTTTTGTGACAGAAGTATGATCTGTCAATAACCTCTGGTGACAATGCTTGCTGCAAGTGGCCTATAAACTGCTTTGAGTTGCTCATCCTGAACACAGCTACAGTTGGCCATGGCAGGCTGCTGCTGTAGGCACAGGCAGGATTTCCACCTGAGGCTGCCTCCTGTATGTAGTTCACTCAGAAGGAGCTGACTAGGTGCTGATGCTATTGTTTCCAAGGGGAATTACAGCCTCTCTCTCCACTAGGTCTCATGATGGGTCAGTGGCTGGGAGATGCACATTTAGAAATAGTTCTTAAAAGCAGTGATGGGATTTAGCTTCCAGAAAAGCTAAAGGAATGATGACAAAGACCCATTGTTCCTCTGCCCTTTGCCTCTTTTCAGATGCATTATAGAACGTTATGGAGGGCTGATGGTCTAAAAACTTATATAGCAACATTGCCTTTAATAGTAAAATTTTGCCTTGAGGAAATTAATGAAAGGGAAGATTATGGTTTGGAATTACCAGGCTTTCTTTTTGGCATTTGTTTACTCTTTTCAGGACAGAATAGCTATCAGTAGACCTTCCTGATGCCAGAGGAAAGAAATTACCACTGAAAATTTGGGATCTTAGTGCTGTTAAATAAAATGCTTATAGAATAAATAATACCTCTGATTATGAGGGGTATGAAGAGCTTCAGTGGTCTGCAAGGCTAGAGAAAAATGAGATGAGGAGACTCATAAAAGAGCAGTCAATTATTTTAAAAATGAGCTGACATCTTTTAATTTCTCACCAGATAATGAAATATCTATTTGAGCCTGAGGCTGTTGTATCATTTCTGGTGTATTCGACAGAATTTATTCAACAATCATTTATTGAGTGCTTCTCTGTGCCAGGCCCTGGGCTGGGGGCTGGAGATATGCAGAGGAATGAGCCACAGTTGTTATTTATGGAGATATCAATGTCTCCTGGGAAGAGGTGTAAGATGGAGAGCATTATAGACTTCCTGGAGGAGGTATGGCCTAAGCCAGGCTTGAAGAAAGGGGAGGGATTACCCAAATGGAAAGAATTGTTGAACAAGAAAGCAGTCTCTGCCCAGGTGAGCTGGGCTTACCCAGGAACAAAGCACTGCTTTCATGAGCTGGCAGGTGCACTGGATTGTAAACCCATGTATGGTTGGAGAGTGCAGATCAGGTCCATACCACAGTCACAGTGGGCTGAGCAGGACAGAGCCTCCTTGACCAGCGGTTGGTGGAGTCAGGAGGACAGGAGACACAGATTGTAGCCCCAGCTTTGCCTCATGCCTATGTATGACATGAGCCATTGAGGCCCCTGGGCTCTAGTGTTACCTCTTGCAAAATGCAGCCTCTGCTAGTGTCTGAACCCCTGACCATAGGTGCTGATGCAGGTCATGGAGACTCAGCATTTGCAGAGTCTTGCTTCCTGGAGGAAGGTTTTGATGGGGCCCTTGGGGATGTAGGCTTCACAGTTTAGGAAGTTCTCATTTATAAATCTTTCAGGCCTCCTAAAAGCATTTCAGTCCTCTGCTCTTCCCCCAGGCAGCAGACAGGGGCTGCATGAAGAAGGAATTTGTGTTATTATGAACATCCTTCTGAGGATGTGAATCCTCTGTAAGTTCAAAGTCTACTAGAGAGAAAGAATATGGGCTATGTCCCCCGGCAGTGGGCTGTACATTCAGCTTTGTCACTTGCTGATAGTGCCACCCAGCTTCTCAGTAAAGTGAGGGTAATTCCATTTACCCAAAGGCGTGTGAGGATTCCATGAGATCATCTTTGAAAGGCCTAAGCAGAAGGCACAGCTGATTGCCAGCACTCAGTAAATTGTAGTTAGTAACATTAATAAGGTAGTTCTCTCATTGAAGGGAATGCATGATGAGTAACATCGGGCAATGTTGGAGGTGCCTCCACTGTCTCAGGCCAGGACAAAGAGCAGGAGGATTATAGAACCTTTGTTTTCTCCTGCCTTGCTCAGGAGTGTTTATTGAATGAATAACTGGGTTGGTGAATGAATGAATAAATGAATAAAAACAACAAAAATGACCCTTGGTTAGGAAATTTTCTGCACACCTGTACTGTTAGAAATTGATTGCTCCTTTAGTCTACCTTGAAAAATAAAAAGGATTTATGCAGAGTTTTATATACGAGTGAGATGTTGAATAATCAGGTTCTTGATCAGGCTTGTGGGAAAGGGAACCCATGCTTATGTGGTGCTCACTGTGAGCTGGGCACTGGGGACTTTCTTGACGGACACCATGGGAGAAGTCTGGAAGCCCGCAACCCTTGATCCAGAGGGTTGCATCCCTTGAGGTGGGCTCTGGCAGGGCATGGTCTTCAGGAACCAACTCATACCTCTGCTAGGTTTCCTTCATCACTAAGAAGCAAGGCAGATATCTGGCCTATCAAGCACTGAGGTCCATCCACAACCTCATTGTTGGCTCAGGTAAGTGGTCTGGACTTAGAAACTTTCCTGAAGACCGGAGGGTTCACTTCAAAGGGTGGCTCCAAGAGAGCGATCTGTCTGACCTAAAGGCATGGCATTGGGGGAAATGGGCAGGGATGAAGGACTTGTCTTCAGGACTAAGGGGCCACCAGGTGGCCTGCAACACCAGAGATTAAGCTGTGGGGCAGAAGGAGACTGGGAAATTGGGGTTCTGATTTCTACCTGGCTGGGAAAGAGTGGCATTTTCATGAAGCTGGTATTTCCCACGATGGCAAGTTTCTGGGATTGGATGGGGCCAGTGGTTATGTCAGGAGGAAGAGTGTAGCTTGGAATTTGTGAAGTCTTGTGCTGGGACTGGGGTAGAAGCTACTGAATTATCTATGACAACCAATCCTGTCCCAAGTTGCCGATTTTGTAGTTCTACCCAAGCCCAAGGTGGTTGTAAGCCTGAGAGAAAGCAATTTACTATAAACATTCTAGTGAAACTTTTCAGTGACAGGGTGCAGGTGCAGGTTTGGGGCCTCAAGATGACACTGCCTGTGAGAACCAGTTTGGGAATGGTTGCCATGAGCAGGACTAAAATCTCTGGTCCTCTGCACTTAACCAATATACCCTTAGCCATGGAACTCTCCCTCTGTATTCCTGCCTATGTCTAGATATGGTTTCACATATGTCATCAGTTATCTTGCTAGGAGGGAAGTGATACACCAGGCCTAATTTGACCCAGTTCCCCCTGCTTCCTGTGCTCCCCCCAGAGGCCTATGAAGGTATCCATGGAAGAATAGCAGCATCCTTCAGAGAGCTGCACTGCCTGAATTTATACTCTTGCTAAATGTTTTACAGCATATGTCATGCTGTGTAAATTGAGATTGGACAGGAAGGTTTTTAACCAATTCATCAGTCCAAGTAAACCCCTATTAAGAGGTAGAAATGAGCCCTTATGGGGATAATAGCCATAGGAAAACAAAGCACAGTAATATTCTTCTCTTTCCAAATTGTATATAAAATCAATTGTTGGTTCCCTGCTAAGGAGCCTAATGTCTTGTGCTATAATTTATTCTAGGAGATCAGACCTGTGGGGTATTGGCATGCTTGTGGCCCTGTTGCCCTGTATAGTATAGAAGTCTCTGATACTTGTCTCAGAGAGACAGACCGAGGAGGGGATTCTGAGGGGTTGGGTTGTTGGCATGTGCTTAGCCTGGTGGGTAGTGGTTTGCCCAAGAGTGCAAGGCTCTAAGAGGGTGGGGTTGCTGCTTTGCCCTGACCATTAGGGGCACAGCTCATGCTTTCTCTCATGTAATCCCCAAGACACTGTGTCACTCTGCAGAGGAGGAGGTGAGACTCTGAGTGAGAACTGTTCCCTGAAATGCTTCTCAGATGGTTAGAGAGCTAGGATTGGTCACCTCACCCCTGGGCCTAACTATGAGAGCTATAGCTTTTCTGGAGCCCAGTGTGGGGGAGGGGAACAGGCATAATCTCAAGAACTGGAGTAGGAAGTACAGGAGCAGGAGGTGGGGCTGGGGGAATCTGCTAGATAGCACCTCAGACAAAGGGAGAGACTTGGAGCCAGGTGAGGTCCCTCAGGCACTGGGATGGGGAGTGAGGAGGATGGTACTTGACTGTGCCATCCTTCAGGGCAGTGACCATCTGTCATGGGCCCACTGGCTCTTAAGAGCACAGAGTGGGTTCTTGTTAAGTGTTAATGACTGATACTATTCTCAGTATTAATTGCAAATATGAAATAGGACTATGGGTGAGGTCATCCAACTTAATCAGGATTAAGGGACTGATGGAGGGGAGACTACAAAATAAGATTCAAGATTTTGGAGTTACAGTCAAGATGGCAGAGTGGGTAAATGCTGTGCTTGCTTTCTCTCATGTTCGCATAAAAATTATAACTAAACTACAGAATAGCCTTCATTGGGAATTATCTGAAGTCTAGCTGAACAGAAGTCCTACAACTGGGGACACACAGAAGAGGACACCTTGAGACTGAATCACAGCAAAACAAAACAAAACAAAAAACAAAACAAAATAAAACAAAACAAAAGATTCAGTAGATTTTGGTTCTAAGAAAGCACCTATGAAGTCTGACTTAGACACATGTGGTGATAGGAGTAAAAAGCCTCAGGCAACTTAAAACACAATTTCATGAAGACCAGAGACTGGCTCCTGTTTACAGTATGTCCCAGCCTCCAGGCCAGGCCAACACATAGTGGGGCACATGAGAGCTTGTCCAGTGGATGGATGAATAAATGAATGGATCATTTCTCCATTGCATTTCTATGGGGAGTGCATCTTCACTGGATCAAAACTGCCCCAACATTGTGTGCAGAGCTTCTCCCCATCTCTGGGGAGCCAGCTGAATCAGGATGCAATCATTATAATAGTGGCCACGGCATAAGAGCCACTGCAATGACAAGCCTTCATTGAGCTCTTATAGCACATCAGGCACTTGCCAAGGACTTTTGACACCTTACTTAATGTGATTCCCCTAACACAGTTAGGAGGTGGGTACTTGGATGCAGAGACTGAGACTTGGGGGCAGTATTAAGCTGACTTTTCCATGGAGGGAGTTCAAATCAGAAGGCCGAAGAATATAACTAACTAAATTACCATGACCTCTGTGTGTAAATCATTGACATTTCAGAATCTATCCAAGACTCTGTCACCAAATATTTCTGCAGAGCAGTCATCGCTGGCAGACCAGCCTGGAAACTGCTGGAAGAGCCTGTTCTGCTATGTCCAGTCAGGAGCCTCCCTACATGACAGTGCCTGACAGTGCCGTTAGGTCCCTCAGTGATGCACCCTGACCCCCTTCTCTGGGACTGCCCAGAGATTAAGGCTCAGCCAGTCGTTGGAAGAGCCATCTAAAGTAGCCACAAATTTCATATTATGGTGAGAAGTACTGACATCTGCCATTTAAAGGAGGAGCTGCTGTGCTTGAGGCAGAGCCAAGTGCTGCATGTGGGAATAGCACAGAATCCTTGAAACAATGCAGGGAGTAGGTACTGCTCTCTTCAGCATACAGATGAGGGAAGCTGAGGCTCAGACAGTTTAACAACTTGTCCAAGACCAGTCTGCCAATAATAATAGAGCCAGGATTCAAATGGAAACTGTCTGAGTCCAAAGTCTCAGCCTTTCTCACCCACTCCTACTTCAGTGTGCCAAGCAATAGTCCTGTGATAGATTCACCCAGATGGCTGAGTCAGAAGACGAATAATTCCAGGTTATAGCTCAGTATGCGTCCTGCTACTGACAAGTCATCTCACCTGTTCGAGCTTCTTCTTCCATGTCTGTAATATAAGGTTGCTAAACATGCTGAAGGTTGATGACTCTGGTGGTGTTTGTTGACTGCTATATGTATATCTATGGGAGTGTGCGCATACATGCTCGTGCACATTAGCAAGTTAGAGACCTACAGTCTTTCTTCCAGACAGTCATACTTCCTAGATGGCAAATATACAGTTTACTCCTTTGGAAACCTCCAGTAATGTAGTGCCTTCTCCTTCCATCTGCCTCCATCGGGCTCCAGCCAGTTGCCACCTGGGCCCAGGCCTGGGAAGAACCAGCAGCCACTTGCAAATAGGAATCAGTAGGGGAGAAAGGACAAAACCTCAAACCTCCAAAGGCCTGCTTGATAGCACTAACATTTGATTTGTAGGTGATAATGGGAGTCAGTGTTATTCCTGCTGTTTTCTCAAGTCTTCCTGGATCCTTATCGGATGTCTCATCCCTGACAACTTCTTCACTGAGGGATGCTTCAGAGCCCCATGGGCAGTCATACTGGAGGTTTGTATAGGGATGCAAGAGGGACCAGAGGATGAAGGGCCACTTAGAATACTGGCTCATGATGGGGAGAGCCCTATGAGTGGGGACACTTACTGAGCACCCTTGCCCCAGCTGTTGTAAGACTGCCTGAGTCTTATTATTTGCCCTCTCTTCTGTTCCTTTCAGCATTTCAGATTGCTATTGGGTAAATTGGTGTTAGCAATAAGCAGTGTTAATTAGTGTGGATTTTTATACCTGTACCTTTTTTCCTCACCCATGAATCTCCAAGGAACCTGCTAGCTTAAATATTCTGATGTCAGAATTATGAGTCACTGCTGGCATCACTCTAATTCACATACTTTGCAGCATTCTAGGGCCCCTCCTCTCCTTGTGTTGTTTTTTTTTTCTAGGTTTGTTTGGCTTGGAGACTTGGGGTAATACCCCTGACTAGTCAGCCTGGATATTGCAGGAAAGCCACTTCCTGGCACAGAACAGACCTGCTATTGCTTCTGTATACTGGCTAGGGCAGAGGTCAATCACATTTTTTATCTTTACCTGCTGAGAAAAATATATGACTTTGGAACTGAGATTTTTTTCGTGCTCTCTGCTCATGTGTTTAATGTTTCTCTTGCTGGCCTATTTGCATGACATGGGGTGACTTGGGAGGGCACTGATATTTCTCGTTCTGACAGTGGGAGGGGGCTGGTTCTAAGGAAGGCTCCAAAAAGTGGCATCAGCTTCTGGGGGACCCTGTATTTAGTTTAAACACCAGAGAAAGGGCTTGTACAAGGTTGAGGGGTGACCAAAAAGGACATTTTGTCTCAACAGAACTAGGAAGCAGAAAAAAGCAAGGATCCTTTGGGCCCATCTGTTCAATAGTTCAAAACACTTGAGTTCAATGAGACCCATTACCTGCTGGTGCCAGATGCTACACAGGGCCTTTTCTAACCCTATTGGTTATAAAGTTTTTTTTCCTCACAAGATATTTAGAAATTTGTTTTTGAAATGTTGCTCTGAGGATAATATCTCACTAAAAACTTCCTGGTTTGTGAGCACTTGGGGCAGAGAGTATTATCATATAAAAAAGCTTAGTCACATATCATTTCTGCATAGAAATTGCATAGAAAACAAGAAAGACAAATCAAAATAGTTACTAAAATTTTAAAATCCAGAATGTTGTACATAAAAGGAAGTAACTAGAGGCATCTGTATGACTTAGCCATGAATGGCATTTACATAATTATAATTGTATAAACACTGAATGTTGAGCTAACCAAAGTGTAACACAATCGTTGGGAGGACTGGTGCCTGTATGTATGTATATGTATGTGCATGTATATGCATAAATTTGTGTATATGTGTATATTTGTGTATATAAGTGTGTGTGTGTGGGCACATGTATATTTGTTTGTCTTTGTGTTAAGCTGTATGGAGGGTAGAAAGAACAAGAGCTAAATCCTCATCTTCCAAAGTGGAAAGTCAATAGATAGTGCTTAGAGGTGAAAAATGAGGTGGCAACATAAGCATGTTTATTTACAGATACAGAGGTAAGTAATGAAAGAACTAGCTAAAATAGTTAAAAGCAGTCGCCTCTGGGAAGTACTAAATTGGGCAAAGGAAAGATTCAGGATAACTGCTATTTTGTAACGAGACCTGTACATCTTTTTGACTCTTTTTAACTGCATGTAAAATTTTGATAAAAAGTAACTCCAAATTTTAAAAAGGAAAATATTAAAAAGTGGATATTTAATACCTAATGGATCTCTCTGCTCCTGCCCCAGGATGTGCACACCTACTTTAGAGGCAAGGCAGTGGGCCTAGAGAACTGTGAGCACTTGACCCTCTGACCCTCTGACTTCTGAGGCCTATACAGCAGTGGCCTCTGATCCATAATAGATGACTAGTGTTTCAGGCAAGTCTGTGGTGAGTGCTGGGCTCCCTGCCTCCTCTCTGAGGGCTTCATTAGCAATGACCACTGCCCAGTGCAGCAGAATGCTTGAGATTTGTCACCTGTTCACTGAGGGTGTCTAGGGTGAATGTGAGACAATTCAGTTGTCATTTGTCATTAATATTTCCTTGTTTGTGGAACTCAAAATAACTTTAGTCCATTTCTTTCTCATCATGCAAGTATCTGAAGACCAGGTTTCTATAGGGAGCTTCAAATAGAGCTTCTTGCTTGGTTCTGTGAGGAGTAATTTATAATTTTTAAAAATCGAGATGAGCTCTTTATTCTGTTTTCTACTGTATCACCATCATTGTTGCTTTTATCATGGTTAGTATTTATTTCCAACACTGAGCTTTTGGCATCCCCCTCTCAAATTCACCCATCTCTCCCTGAGAGATTCCCCATTTCAGTAAATGGCACTTACATTCTCCATTAGGTCAAGTCATCTTGTAGTCATCTTTGACTGTTGTCTGTTTCTCTTATTTCACATCTCATTCATCAGGAAATCCTGTGAGTTCTCCTTTCAAAATTCAAACATAATTAGTCTGTTTCTGTACTCATACAGTCACCATCCTAGGCTAGGCCATCTTCATCTCTCACCGGGATTACTACAGCAGTCTCCTGATAATTCTCTGCTCCCACCTTGGCCCTGTAGTCTGAAACTCTAATGCCTCCCAGGGGCACCTTAAATAGAATCTAAAGTCCTCACAGTGATTAACAAGATTCTGGCTCACCCATCTGGCTTCATTTCCTATCATCCTGTTTTCTGCTTTGTCTGCTTTAGCCACACCACTCTTCTCATAGTTCCTTGACCACTGCTTCTGCCTCAGGGACTTTGCACTTGCTATTACCTGCTAGACTCTTCCCTCAGACAGCCCACATGCCTTGTTTCTTTAGTTCATTTAGGTCTTTACTTAAATGTAAGTTTATCAGAAAGGACTTTTGTAACTGTCTTAGGTAAAATGGTACCCTCTATCTCCTCCATATCACTGTCTATCTCCTTATGCTTTATATTTTTTCATAGCATTTGACATTGCTATACTGTGTTATACATGTATTTCTTTACTTATCATTCCCTTTGGACTGTAATCACCTTGAGAATATTTGCCATTTTGATCCCCTGATATATCTACAGACCTGGAACAGTGCCTACATAGTGGGCATTTGTTAGATATTTGTCGAATGTTCAAGTGAATGAATTGTGCACTCACAGGTGGGCAGAGCACTTCTGGGCAACTACATAGAAATATTGGACACATGCCTGCATCAGATATGTCACATCCGTGGAGAGTTATATGAGCATAGGGAGTGGCCCATACTGACTTCCAGAACGAATTGTGGAAGTAGTATCCTGCTTCTCATACAACTCTCGCCTAGTAGGCTGAAATGAATAGTGTGTGATATTATGAGGGGTTTGGCAGAAAATGGGGTAAAGAATTTCCTATAATTAGGAAAGCTTTAAGAGTGTGTTTGATGGGGCAAATCAAAGTGATCTCTGTCTATAGGTCACCTGTACATATTGGAGTTTATTGATATATCTCAATCGCATCATCAGCTTTTTGGAAAATGTCATTCTCTCAACTGACTTTTTGAGAAGATTTGGCTGTGTGCATGGGGAGTGATGCAGCCCCCACTAGCAGATTTCCTTTTTTGTGAAAATGTAGTGATATTTAACAAATACTTTTGAGCATCTGCGATATTCTTAGCTCTGTTCTAGGCAGTAGAGATGCAGATGGAATACCAGCCTTAGAGTTTAAGCTTTTTTGGAGGTCAAGAGTTACTCATGGAAAAGAGCATACGTCTATGTGGGTGTTAGTGACCTTTGAAAATATAGCTGCCCCCACCATGCTAATGTAACTTTTGTCATTGCCTATGCTTCAAGATGGCTATGCCAAGCTTCCATTACTTGGATTTTTTTCTTTCATAAATGGAATACCAGACATTAATTAAATGTCAATGACTATTCCTGCCAGCTCACTTTTCTGGCTCTATCTAATTAGAATTAAATGGTGGGAGAGCTTAGGCTAAATCAAAGGAACAAAAGAAGTTCAGGCTTCCAAACTGTGTCCATGTATTTGCTAAATCAATTTCAGTTAGTTGAATAAAGCTGTTTGATTGCTTTGTGAAACAAGATGGTTGCCTTTTCACAGAGAATATGCTTCTCTCACTTATCCACGTTGACTTTGGGCCACCCCTTGGTCCTGAGAACCTTTGTCTCCTTGAGCTCATGATGTAAGATAAGCAAGGTGGGTTTCCAGGCTGGGGCTCACAGGTGGAAAGGCAATTCTGTCTGTTTCCTAGTCTGCCCTGCTCTTTCCCTCCCTCTTGCTGATCAATATCTGTCCTCACTATTCAAACATCTCTGGGAGATGGTAGGAGAGTTGCCATGAAATGTATTTTCCTTCTCTCTTTTGGCAGAGCAAGGAAGAATAGGCCTGAGAGATGAGGAGCTTGCTAATTCACCCAATAATAATTTATTTGCTATTCAGGAGAAGCCAAATGCCCTGGAGGCCATTTTTCCCAAATGAATTAAGTATTCATCAGCAAATTAAAGCATACTAATTTTTTTCTCTTTGTGTTTGTTTCCAGTTGAATTTTTGTATTTTTAGGTATATAACTATTATTAATTTATTTTTTTGATTATAGTTGGCCAAATGAACTTATCTAATGCTCTAATTATAATTTAGAGAGGTCTTTTGGTATTGATTTTTAATGTGTTTATACTTGTGAATTATAGTGTATTATTACTATTAAAACATCTTTTTTTTTAACTTACCAGTTATCATGGATCCCTAAGTGAATATAATACTCTTGGTATTAAAATGCTTTTGTAGGGGCTTAATGTCTGCTGATAATCGTTGATAGTTAGAAATTCTAGAAGGTCTTTTGACAATGCTCAGAGAAGCTTCTTTATGTGGTATCTGCAACTTAACAAACTTTCATAGTTCAGAGAAAGCTGTGCATTAGGGCAAAGGCTTGCCAACTCTGCCCCACCACTGGCAGGACTCAGAACCTCACCTGTTGTGAGTAGAGATCCATCTGTAGTTTTGTTGCATTGCTGCTAAAAGTCCTCCTGTGACAAATTGACATCATGGCTAAAGTCTAAAAGCAGCTTTTATTATATCCTCGGATGAAGTGGGCATGCAGTTAGAGTACAAGAGAATAAAAATATTAGGGCTCCATAAAAATAGGAACTAGACATAACCAGATACTATTGAGATAAATTGACTAATGTTGATATTGGGCAGATTCCAAATATTAGTTCAAACAGAAATACATCTCTCGATAGATGTGCAGTAGGGTTCCATAATGAACGATACTCCAAAGCAGTTATTGATACTTTAGAAACAAAAGCAACAAATAACCCTTTCAAAGATTAGCTCTTTCCTATGTGAAATCTGCTTCTAATCTGGTATTTTTTTCCCCCTTAATATTACTGGCAGAATTTGGGAGTGATTTTAGCATGTTTTATCCGCAGGTTTTGATCAGTGAAACTTGATTATGTATGTGTTTCTCACCTTTGATAAGCAGCCACTCATGTGGAAATTATTTATGAAGAGAGTAGACTAAAAAAAAGATAGGAGGGATAATTTTATCTGATTTAATATAATCTAACCACATTAAAATCTTAATTAGAAAAGAAGTTGAAATATACCTAAGAGATAAATGAGCTCTTTTCCTAATTCACTATTATAACTCAGTTCACATATTCATTCTGAGGCCTAGAAATAATCCCTTGTTTTAACCTTACAGCCATGAGAATCTACATGTCGTTATATTATGAACTTTGGGTATAGGAGAAATTACTGCATATTACTAAGACTGTTATCCATTAGATTTCTAAAAGTATAGGATTTTATGTGTAGAGCTCATTTTTATTAAATCTTTAAATACGCGGGTGATTTAAATTTCTTGGAGAATCAAAATGCCACTTTTCTTTCACTGCAATGTAGTACTGAACTATGTAATAATTTAATATATAATTTTTAGTATCTTTAAAAATTAATTCCCAGTTATTCAGAGGTACTGGGTATCTTGTTTTATAAAGTGCTTCACATTTTAAATGGAAGCTTACCCAATCAATTGCATTGTATTAACTTTGCATGTTTGTAATAACATGAAATTAAAATTCAGCAGTCTAATACTTCTAAAAATGAATATATAAAGTGGTATTATTTTTAAATCATTTGTAATTTGATTCAACCTCCCAAAATGTTCTCCCTGCATTACATTTCCTTTTTCCTTCTTGGAACCAAAGTAAAATTTATTGGAGCCAGTTCATAAATTGATCTGTCTCTTTAATGAGCCAAGCAGTGGGTTATTTATAACAATGGCATGGTTGAAAATGCTCGTCATGGGAGTTGAGGAAGAGCAAGAGGGAACTCATTGAGAAATGTGTTTGAGGAAGCAGTGGAGACCAGGGATTGCCGGCACCTACTACATGGTAACTGAGGAGACTCAAAAATTCTAATCTTAGCTAAGATCCCAGGTTCTTACTCTCAAGGATGACATATGGTTACAGAGGTGACACGTTGTCTGTGTCTACCACAAACAAGGAGTGTTGTCAAAGATGCTTTTCTGAGAGATTAAAGTGTCATCCACCCTAAAGAGATGCACCCAATCAGTTTCTCTGCTTCTCTGCTCTCCTCCATTCCAATTTGGTTTCTGAGGTCATATGCCATTGAGACTGTTCTCTCCTCACTGCCCACTCCAATGGGACTCTCTTCATTCTTCTCTTACTGGACCTCTCAGAAACTTTTAGTGTAGGCTACCACCTCTTCTTTTCTGAAACACTGCCGTTTCTTCACTACTGGGACACCAGACTCCCTATTCCTCTTCCCCTCTCACACCACCCTTTTCACTTTTTAAAATCCTCTGACCATTTCATGTTGGTGGTTCCTTGGGCTCCTTCCTAGGTGCTCTTCTCAGCTCTCTCTGCATCACGAGAATTACATCAACAGTTCTCTGCTTGATATTTCCACTTGGGTCCCAAATGAATATCTCAAAGCTCAAGACAAAACTCTTATTCCCCTATTCCCCATCTCCATTCTATGGAAATCTTTTCATATTTGCACTACACACTTGTTTCTTCCAAAACAAACAAATAAACAAAACTACTTTATTTTTTAATCCATTACATCCAAACCAGCAATAATGCCATCAGCTTTGCCTCCAAAATATGTTTCAGGTCTGTCCACTTCTCTCTATTGCCACTGCTATAATCAAGTACAAGTTGTTTTTGTCTGTCCCTTTTGCCTGCATCACTTGTTACTTGGTTTTCTGCTTCTGCTTTCCATACCTTCTCAACAATTCTTTCTCCACAGGCAATTCTCTACTCAAAGATTTTTTAAGATAAATAAGATCATAACACATTCTAGCTTAAAACCCTCCAATGGCTACCCATTGTACTCAGCCTAACATCCAAACTCAACTGTAACATAAGAGGCCCACAGGGCAGAGTGCAGTGGACTGAACCTAATTTTGAGGAGACCTCTAAAGAGCTGACCATTTCTATCTAAGTAAGGAGTAAAGAAGGAATCTTCCCAACCAAGTGGAATGGGAAGACAAAGATGAGATTTTTGAGCTTTGTTCCTTGTCAAACCTCTTAAGTATATTCCTTCTGGCTTTATATCAGTCAGCCATTTGATAAACAGGCCTTCTGGGTTGTTCTCTTGATTGAGAGTTCTAATTAGGAGTCCATGGCTGTGTATATCCTGAAATTCTGTATTGTTTACAAAAGAGAGTGTGTGTGTGTGTGCATGTGTGTGTGTGATATTATGTGTTTGTGTTCTCACGAACATTATTTTTCCTGGAGATAGAATCCATTGCTTACATCATCTTTTCTAAGAGGTCTTTAGCTGCCACCAAAAATAGCTTATTTAAATTCTGTGACTTAGCGATAAAGCCGATGAGAGAAAGGTAATGGACTCTTGGTTGCGGTGAGATTCCTTTAGGCTCTGTATTTAGGGCCTGGTTGCTGAGAGGTCCAGTTCGTGTCATCCACACTGCAGCACTGACCATGAGACTTCCTGTGATGATGGCATGTTCTATATCTGTGCCATTTCAGGAGGGTAGCTACTGGCAACATGTACACTTAAAATGTAGCTAGTGTGACTGAGAAACTGTATTTTTAAACTTTATCTAATTTTAATTAATTGAAATTAAAGTAGCCATACATGGCTAGTGGCTACCACATTGGACAAAGCAAACTCAAGCCTTGTTGTCCAAGTCCAGCTAGACACTAATTTTTCCTGATGTCCTTTAGCACTTTAGAGCTTTCTAGCATCTCTCCTTTCATGCCAGCCTCACCCTTGGGGGTAGATTGGACATGTTTTCTTCTATAGTTTTATGGTATTATTGAGGAAACAGTCATGTTTGCATGATTTGTCTGGGTTTCTGGGAATAAAACTGAATTTTTATAGATAAAGTTCCAGAATGTATTAAAATTTTTAAAATAAATTATTATATGTATACAAAGATTTTTGTTGTAAACCATTAGTGTGATTTTTACATAACAGCTGCTCTTTATTGCAGACTTCTGTGCTACTAGGTGTCACCCCATGTTCTCTCATTACTTTCCACCCCAGCCCTTAGGAGATATATGATTCAAACCCAGAGGGCTCAGTATCTTGCCTACTGTAAGTGGCAGAGCTGGGCATCTAATCCTTGGTTGTCTGCATTCCTGCAGGCAGCCCCCAGCCCCTGCTTCCCTTTATATGACACAGAGTCATATGGGGAGGGGGCCTGTTCATCCCATCCATGCTGTACCCACTCCGTGGAGCACATTCAGCTTCTGTCATGGCTAGTGGTAGAGACTCTGCTTCCCTCCCCTTCAGCCCATGCTTTTCAGAGCCTAGCTTAAATGTTCTCTGTTGCTCAGGGTGGGTCTCCCCCAGCCTTTTCTTTATGAAATTGTGAATTACTGTGTTGCTTGATCACACTCAGCTTTGCTATTAGTGGCAGGTCAGTGTTGATGTGCTTTTGCCTGGCTGTAAGGAGAAGTACATCTCTCAAGATTAATGCAACTCTGGCATGAGAACACAGAGAGCCAGAGAGCTGGTTTGATCAGCAGCATTCCTTGCACGTTCAGGGGCTGGCTGTGGGCAGGCGTTTCTGGGCTGTATTTGAAAGGTGATGGAGATGCCTAAAAGACAGGATTAGTGTGAGGTTTGGGTATCTACAAGGAAAGATACATGTGATCATCCTTGGGATTGTTCTTATATACCATCCTTAACTTAAGGGTATATCATACATGCCTATTATCTAGCTTGATGCTGTTTAAAGATTCCCCTTGGCATAGCAATCCTAAGAGAGAAGACACCCTCTTTCTTTTGAAGAGTCAAGTATTTTTAATAATCTGATTAGTGCAAACTGAAAGTATAACTACCTTTTTCTTTCTGCTTTTATCATTTGAAAACATATTAAGCAATGGCCATGCCCAATGCTGGGCCCTTACAAACTGCTGGTGGCAAGTGCCTTGGCAGTATATATCAGCTGGTCTTAAAATGTTCATACTCTGCATTCAGTAATTAAAGTCATAGAAATTTACTATAAGGAAAGAATATGAGAAATGGGAAAACATATTTAAAATGTCAATTGCCACATTTTCTATATCAGGAAACACTTGATGATAATGGAGCCCCTGAAAACAGACAACAGAGTAGCCAGCTGTGTTTATTGGTCTCATCTTCAGCTTGGCTCCTAACTAGTCCCACCTTTTTCACTATTTAGGGTTTCTTTCCAAAGAGACAGCAATTATGTCATTGGTTTGAGCTTATATTTTATAAGTAAGAGAGCTGTTAAGTAGAAAAGTAAAAACACCTTCTTAAAACTGTTTTTTTTTCCTGCAAACTAATACACAGCACAGGGACATTGTTGGTGGCAATGGTATTTATCTACCTCCAGTCGTAGAAGGTTTCCAGGTCTCCTGTGTTCAGTGGCCTTTATCCACCTGGTGAGCTCTATTAAGGGTGCAGGCACACAAAAAATCAAACTGTACATCTCGAGGGCGTTAGGTGAGTCATCAAACCTTTGGTGAGTTCAGTCTCTGAGATGCAGAAACTGGAATAAATTAAATAGATTGCTTTTGACTTTGATAACCTGTATTTCAGCAGTATTTGCTACTCTGAACTCCAGTGAACAGTGAGGAAGAGAGAAATGGTTTTCATAGGGAATGAGAAGGGTCAGTCTGAATTCTCAGAAACAGAATGGCCAGATTCCAATTTAGCATTGGAAGGTTAGCACTGGACATCGCCCAGCTTTCCCAGTTGTGTTAACATTGTACAACTGGTAGTATTATCAAGACATCTTAATGAGAGTGCTGCTTTTGGGACTCAGGGTCATTTACTGAGTAGGGATAGAGTGTGCATAGGTCCTGCCCTGATAGCCCTGTGTTTTCCTTCTCAGGGAACCACTGATTAGAGCCACGAGCCAGGGTGGCAAAGATTTTCTTTAACTTGTTGGGCTTGAATTAGACTCTTTCTTTAAATTTCAGATATGAAATCTAAACATAAATTTAAAACAAAAAAGTAAGGAGGGAAAAAAAGAAAAAGAAAAATCATGCTAGCTTTATAAAGATAGGCCACCTTCAGCTGGGTGGAATTTTAAAATACAGCATTGACATCATAGCCCCAGTGCAATGATGAGAACCTCCACATATGGTGACTCCTTGGTCCATATTCCATGGTATTTGTAGAACATCAATCATATAGTCAATTTCCACTTACCAAATGTTCATTAAGCTTCTACAAGATAGTTTCTCTGCTAGATAGTGCGATATAAGGATGAATAAGATGTAGTCCTTGCCCAAAGGATTTCTTGGTCTTCATGGGGAGACTAAGAATTAAATAGATACCTGGAAGCTGAGAGAGCACTGGGGAGAGACAACTAGCCTGTGAGATTAGGCAGGCTTCCTAGAGAGGCAAGGAGTTGCTGTAGTAGGGAGCGAGGAGTGAGAAGGACGTCCAAGCAGAGAAAGATGCAAGGAGTCATTAGAGAGCATGGTGGGTCTTGAGTGTTAGGGAACACTCAATATTGTCCCTGTGCAAATAAAAGTCCACTGCTCATTGGTGGGGACCTACGTGGATTTGGAGATTTTTATATGAATAAATTCTATCAGGGGGCTTGTAACACAGATGGGTTTGTGTGGGTAATTACTTAGTCACCCTGGTAAGCTCAAGGACAGAATGTGATAGACATGTGTCATCTTATGAGTGTAAAATGGAAAGTCCAAGCCACACTCCCTCCTCAGCAGGTACAGGGAAAGCCCTCTACCCTGGGACAGGCCATCTTGTCTGCTTTACAATTTGGGGAGCATTCAGACTTGTGTTATTCAGTCCACCCTCAAAGGTGCCTTCAAAGGCAGAACTGATAGACAGCCCAGGTTGCAAATGTGAAAAATGGCCAAGTTGGGCACAGGACCTCTCTGGGGTTTCAGCTCTGATGTTGCAACCCCAATCACCACCCTTCACCTCTGCCATTTTTTATCCCAGTTATGGTGGGGCCTCATAGGCACCCAAACCCCACTTTACCCTAAGGTCGGGATGCCCTTTTCCTCAGTCCATCATATACTCACACTTTCTCTTGTGCTCCCTCTTCTCCCATGCTCTCAGGCTGCACCTTTCCTGTTCCCCTGCATTTTTGTGGATTTTCACTCCTTCATGGTTTTCTACTCCCCACTGGCAGAGAGTCACTGCCCTCTGCATGTGGCTTATGCCCCTTCCCTCCATGAAGCCCATCACAGAGCTCTCCCGTTCTCCATCTCTTGGAGTCTCCCTCTGCTCTTTCTGCCCTCATTTCCCCAGGCCTTCTCCTGAGGCCACGGCTCTCAGAACCTGCACAGGTGAGTATATTCCAGAACCTTACTGAGACTTTTGATTTCTTAGCTCTAAAAGGGGATGTGAGGATCATTTGAGTTCATGTGTTCAGCAGTTCTTCCTTGAGCCTACTGCATCTGGGATCCCAACAAATGGCAAGCTCCTTCTCCTCACCGCAACCCCCACCCCCTACCACAAAGTACTACCATAAAGTTTCTCATACCCACCCTGCCAGTCCATGGTACTCCCCAGTTTTCTTCCTTCTAAAAAATCCCTGTCAGCAACAGTGTAATCCATGTGCAATTGAATTTGCAGATTTGAAAAGTGTGACATAATCATTTTGAAAGTGTCACTTTATGCACAAACTTGGAAATAATTTGACCCTCCCATTTTTTCCCCTTACCAATTGCACGATTTCAAAGCCAGATGGTTGGCCTATAAACTGTTCACTCTTGAACTGGTAAATAGAAATACCCCTTAATTTGTCCACATTCTGGGAGTCCTTTTGTTGCTTGCATGCATTGGCAGGCTGTGAGTTATTTTGGTAACTATAGTGCTGTTATTTTAATGTTCACGGCTATTATCATTTGGATTCTTTTTTTATTTCTATAAATGTCATTCAAGTGTTCATTAAGGAGCATTGTTAGTTGTGAACATTGCACCTGAATGTCAGTAAGTTTGGTCCAAGAGGTAGGCCTGATAAAATACCATGAAGGAGGCCAGACCACCACCTTGATATGCTGTATGGTAATGTAGGCACGAGTAATTCATGGAATATTAGGGCCAATGCTGAGAAAATAAAGTACAGCTTTAAAATAAAACATGCGAGAGAGCTTGCAGATTGATGTGCTTCTAAGATTCATCCCTCATACTTTGTATTTATCCCTAGGTCTGGAAAGGTACCTATTTTAAATTGTCTGAAGTGTTCAGAAATGCATTTCTTGCTTAAAAATGCAATTGTCCTGCAAGATTAAAGAGGTCATTCACCATGTAAAAGATGATTCTAACTTTTTACTGCCAAGTTCCTGGTCTATCAATAAATAAGTGCTTAATAAAGAAGAGAAGTCTCACTACAAGGAGGTACAAGGCAGAGGCCCAACCTGGGTGTGTTAGAGTGCTGTGTGACACAAGTAGGCTCATGGAGGTGCCAGACAGGATGCCCTTGTAATTCTCACTTTAACTCACAAGTTTCCCCCAACCGTACCATGACTACCATTGCTGGTACGCAGGATGACTTTAAATGGGTACAGAAATAAACCGTTTTATGTTAATAACTATGTCTTTATTTTAGTATTGTCTTAAAATATAGCTAATGTATCACACTCATGATATAAAGTTCCCTTTTTAAAATAAAATTATTTAAACGAACAAATGGTTCTATTTATTTAAAGAAACATTTTAAGTAAATAATACCACAGGTGGCACTGACTATAGCAGAAATCATGAAAGTATTACGCAAATGATGAAATGTTGGAAAATGTTGGTTTTAGCTTATTTAGGTAAATATGGGTGTTGTGTTGATGGAAGTCCTGGCAAGCACGTATTGTTCTTGTGGGGCAATATATCGCATAATTGGATGTAGTTCTATTTTATATGTTGCTAATTTCAAAGCTAAAACAACCATATCTATTAAACACTATTTTATTTGATTAATAAAAACGCTAGATTGTTTTAGGATTGAATAAATATAAAATGCTAATTGGATATAAAATGCTTATTTATGTGATTATGGGCATTGCTGTAAAACTATAAGACAGTTATTACTGTTTAATATTGCTTTAATTAGAAGTGCTCTTCCAAAAGTTGGAAGACAATAAGCTGCTTCCCAAACAGTTCCTGAGGAACCAAAGTGATGTTGCAATAAGATCAGAAGTCAGAAATAGAACAGGGAGATTTTCTTTTTCCCCAGGAAGGTGTAGAGTGATGTGAAGTTGTACTTTTGAAGGCCAGGGTTTAAATGAGCTGCCACTGAGTGACTGAATTTAATTTTATATTTTTTGAATGTTTACTCTGTACTATGCTCAGTTAGGTCCCTGGGGAGGTGGTGATGTTTATATGCTCCAGGATTGTTTCAGAAGTAAGTATTAGAAAACCTGACTCAAACTGACTCAAACAAACAAACAAACAAACAAACAAACAAAATAGGCAAAGAATTTATAGGTTCACACAATGAGAAGTCTAGGTGTAGACTTCAGGTATGGCTGAATCCAGGTACTCAGTATTATCAGGACATAGCCTCTTCCATCTCTCAGTTCTGCTTTCTTCTTTACTCTCCCAGGGTCTCTCCACATGGTAGCTCCTAACAACTCAAGACCAATATCTCCTCAGCTTCAGGTCTAATATAAAGAGAGCTTTACTCTGCAATAGCTTTGACATCAGTGTGAGACTTGAGACTTATTGGTCAGACCTGCTACTTGTTCTGTTTCCTGGGGTGAGGATGGCATCACTTGTGTGGACTGAGGGTAGAGGTCAGGCTTTTCTGATACCAGCAACCAAAAGAATGGGAAAGGACTACAAACATTCCATCTCCATGGGGCTTACTGGCAACTGGGGATGAAGTACACTTGTACAAGACTCTTAACGATGAGCAGGAATGGAGAGGGCATTTTATGAAGGTGGTCAGAATGCACATAGGCATGGAGGTATGAGTGGGGGTGAGACATCTGGTAAGCTAAGGATTAGAGATTACTGGTGCAGTGACTCTCAAGGATGGAAAAGGGGCAAGATGTTTTCATATCACAATCTTCTGGGAATTAATGTATCCTGCTGTTTGACAGTCCCCTACTCTTACCCTCTGAGAGATGGTGGAAGTAAGGAGTGGTGAGCAAGGAGCCTTAACTGGAGGCTCAAAGTCTACCTGTATAAAGTTCAGAACTAAAGCTCTCCTGCAGCAGTGCCAGCCTTTGTACTACTGTCCCTGTAGGTCAAATAAATAGCTTCAGTCAACAAGTATTCAGTTCATCAAGTACTTGTTAAGTACCTACTATGTGCCAGGCTCATTAATGAAATAAAAGCTTTGGTGCCTCTTATCTGATGCAGCACCAAATATTGATGAAGCTCTTCCTGGGTACCAAGGATTCTCTGAGGTACCATGGGAGAATCAACCAAGAGAAATAGGGGATTTGCCCTAAAGGAGAAGTGAAGAAAGAAGATGCATAGGGGGCTGCTAGGCTCTAGAGAAGAGGAGGGGACCCCTGGGAGCAGAGGGCTGGAGAGTTCACAGTGGCTGCTCTCATCCATACCTCCTTGTCTGCTGTTCTGTTTCTTTACTCTCTTCCCCCACTTCCCTGGAGGAGCGCCACTGCCATTTGAGAGAGGAAGTTCAGAGGCCCACTGGCATCCATTAGGACCCAAGACCACATGAGGTCTAGCAAAGTCCTTATGTTTTTCCCCTTCTACTTTCTCAGTTGCTTTCTCTTATGCACCCCTTGAGGTCCTCTCTCTTGCATCCTATTGGGGTGAACAGGGACTTAATTATTTCATGTTATCTTCTTGCAATCCTGCCTCTCTTCCCAAGCCCATTTTCAATTTCCCGCATAAGGGAGGAAGGCTAATTGGTCAGTGTCTGAGATTTTAATTGGGCCACTGTTCCTGGTGTACATGTAATGAGGGGGCAGTCACTGGTGAAAGTCTGGGACACAGGCTTTCTTTCTTATGCTCCCATAGGAAGATCTAGCCTGGTCTTTTCTCCTTTTCTCTTTTCCCAAGAATACCTCCTGGTGGGTAATTTATGCTAAACCCTTCTTTTGGGTCTGGTAGTCTCTCTTTCTCTTTCTACCTGCAGAGATTCTGGAACACACTGATCCCAAGATTCAGGTCCATGTGTCCCTAGATTTATTTGCCTGTGCCTCATGACCCAACTCAGCCTGTACCTCTGTACTAGGGGATACTAGAGCACCTTTTGCTTCCCATTGCCACTACTTCCTGCCCTGGAATCTGCAAGGAGAGGTGAGTGATGATGCTACCACCCAGCTAGTCCTTGGTCTGCAGATAATGAGCAAATGGGCACCAAAACTTTACCTTAACCCCCAATGTGCCCTCTCTTGAGGACATTTGCCCAATAAGCATGTCCCCACCTCTCCCACTCCCCCCAAAAGAAACTCATAAATGGTGCCTATGTCTTCCTGAGTATTGGTCTGATTAATTTATTAACACCAATGCCCAAAACAGTAGACAAAAAGTATGGGCTTTATGGAAAGCATATCTTGGTTTAAATTCTGACTTTGCCACAAAGCATTTTTGTGATTTGGGGCTAATTTGAGTCTCAGTTTCTTCATTTGTCAACTAGGGACAAAAATATTTCTGGGAGGGTTGGGAGATATCAATGAAAGTGTGTAACAAGTGAATGGTAATGAAAGTATCTGACAAGAGAATGGTAAATGGCAGGTTACTGCACAAATGAGAGTTGTGACTGGTGCCATAAATCAGAGGACACATAGGGCCAGACCCTGTAAGCTGCTTGTTGGGGGCTGCCTGGGGCAGCCTTATTACTGACTGAGACACGTATGGCAGGATCTTCACAGGGCCCAAGGGGAGCTCTCCAAGTAGAGCACTGACTTAGCCTAGCTCAGTCTCCAAGGATGATGATTCTTCTGCCCTTTAACTTTCTGGGATCAGGAGTGGAGAGCGAAGCTCACTTGCAGAGGTCCTCAGGCAGACATAGCACCTTTCTGTTGTGTTGGAACCAGCTCTTGGGTTTGGGCATTGTGGCTTTTTGCACTGAGGTGCATTTCCCTTTAAGAAATGTCAACTTGCCTATACCAATATCATCTTTGAGTTGGCTTAGCACCAGCCAGTGTTTATATAACATTGCATACTTTTTGTCAGACTTTTCCTTGTATTTCTATAACGTCGCATAATTTTTGTCAGACTTTTATGTCTATATCACTTGATCCTTACACAAGGTCAGTATGAATTATATTAATCTGACAGATGAGAAGACAAACACAATGCCTTACTTTAAATCTACTAATTTCTAATCTTGTGCTTACTCCTTTGTTCTGAGACACTATATTTGGCATTCTGTCTTCATTATTTCTACATGGAGATGATTTTTTGTGAGGTCTAAATGCTTTTATTATTCTGACCTAGTTGAGATCTTGGGCTGCAAGCAAACCTTCTAGAATGTGCAGTACCCTCTAAAGGACTGCTCCCCTTTGCCTCCCCCTTGAAAGCCCCCTACCTCAGCCCCTGCTCCTATTCAGTGTTTATACGATAACACCAGCTGCATCTTTCCCATGCATATTTCCTATTGCTTATCTGATCCTCTTGGATAGGAGAAATTGATTAAGAAATCAATAACATTTATTGAGAATGTACTATGCTCCATACACTGCTAGGCAGCGAAGGTGCTATAGAGAATTATGAGGGTTTCCCTTGCCAATAGGGAGTCTCTAGAGATGGTTCTTATGATTTCTTTACCTCCTTTCCTTCCTTAGAATCTTGATGTCCTTCCTAAATGACTCAGGTCTCAGGCTCAAAAGTCTTTGACTTTTAACCAAAAGAAAAGCACACATTACTGGTATCCTGGCCTTCGTCTCTCTCACATTTGCTGGGTGTCTATTCTGAACTGTGGCTCTGACTTTGAGGAGCTGTGAGGGCATTTGGAAAGTTGAAGGCTGGTGATATCAGCCATGCCCTGGGGCTTTCTTGGCATCCATCTGTTCAGTCTAAGGTCCTGCTTGCGGTAAGCATCTGGGGATGCATTAGAAGAATCACATTTCCTTCCTGAGTTCTGAACATAGAATTTTTCCTCAGGGACCTCAAATGACCCAGTCACCCATGAACAGAGATATTTCTTTGGGAAATTGGTTTCCATTTCCAGCCTCCACACCTCACAGCATAGCATATTTCCCACATGTCAAGTTAAATATGCTGTTGTCTCTCACAATTTTCTCTTCTCAGGAACCAAGCAGGGCCCTATGCTCAGGGCTCTGTCAACCAGGGAACAACAGTTTTATGGACTTTGCTTTCTACTCCATCAGCTGACTTCTTTCTGCAATCCCTTGAATTCTTCTTCTTTGAATTGCCTGCTGTTCTGAACATCCTGATTGGGCCTCTGTATACAGAGCTCACCCACTTTTCTACATATTTCATTTCAAGCGACTAAGGGGAGAGCAGAAGAATTTTGAAGTCTTTGCAGATCGATTATTGATGTCTACCATGGCCATGACAAGGAAGATTGGTCATAGGGTTAAGAGAGCTGCATATCTATCTATTGTTTTTGTTCAGGTATAAGGGTGAATGGCTACTGGTTCCCAATCTGCAGCAGTGTAGATGGTAGTACATGGGTACTCTTTATAGGTACTTTTTATAGATGACGTTTTATTAATTGTCAAAATTCAATTGCACCTGTATCTCAGATTCTTTACTTTAGACCTCAGGTCTACAGAATAGGATTAATCCTAGATCTTTTCGTGACATACTATTATCATTGGTCCTCTTTTATTTATCAAAAATGTAATAAACTCTTAGGAACCCACAACTCAAACCAAAAATTGTATATTACCAATATCTTACATCTATTCATGTGCTCCTCCCCCATCCCACTATCTGCCTCCTTTACGCCACAAAGGTGGTCATGATTCTGAAGGTTGTGACTATTAATCCCTTATTTATTAATATTTTTTTAAAATTATCATGATACATAAACCCTACTTGTTTAGTTTTACTTTGTACTGAACTTAATTTAAAAAGTATCTTACTGGATATTGTCTTCTAGGACTTTTTTTCTAGTCAACTTTAAGGTGTTATTGTGTGTATCTTTATAATATTCCACTGTGTGACATATCTACACTTTGTCTATGCTATTGATAGGCCGTTGGGTAGGTGACTATCCAGTTTTACAAGATGATACCAAATTGCTTTTCAAAATACTTGTATCATTTTACATTCCTACTGGAAGTGCATGAAATAGCCATATTAAACTGCATTTTCTTGAATGTTGAGTATTTTCAGACTTCTTATTTTTCCATTTGAATGAATGAACAATGAAATCTTATGATACTGATTTTCCAATTTTTTGATTGCTACTAAAGCTTAGCATTTCTTTACACATTATTGGCCATAAGTGTTTTTGCTTCTATGAATATGCCTGGTAGTGTCTGTTACTGATTTTCCTACTGGGTTGTTTGTATTTTCTTATTTTTTTTGTAGGTAGTTTTCACAGTTTTTTGATATCAATCTTTTGTTGGTAATTTATTCCACAGATAACTTCTCCAGGTTGTAGTTTGTCTTCTCTTTCTTTGAGTCATCTTTTGATGAATAAAAGTTTTCAATTTTGTTGAAATCAAATATATCAATTTTTTTCTTTTGTTGCTAGCACTTTCTGAATCTTGTTTAAGAACAAGAAATCTTTTCCTATCCCAAAGAAAGATACACACACACACACACACACACACACACACACACACAGACACACACACACACACACACACACACACACACACACAATTGATTTTCGTGAATGATGAGTTAGAGAGCCAATTTCAATCTTTACACATGGAGAACCACATTTTCCAGTTCTGTAGATTAAACTTTCCCTCCTTCATCTGGGATAATCATGCTGTCTCTTTCATATTTTATGAAATGGAAACCAATTTCCTGCACTTTGTCTATTTCTCTATGATATATATTTAGAATTAATTTGTCAAGTCCTTTGGAAAAGCTTGTTCTTGTTTCAAATGGAATTACATGAAATTTATAGGCCAGTTTGGGAAATACTGATATTTCTCAAAATATTAAAACTTTTTTTCCATGAATGTGGTATATCTCTCTGTGAGGGATAGATTAGAGTTTATAGTTTTCTTAGGATTCTGGAATTACAGAGCACATGTTTAGAAGATAGTGCCACTTTCTTTTTTTTCCTGCCAGTCAGAGGTTTGTACAGCCTTACATTAGAAGAAAAATGATTAATGGGCATTTGGTCCAATCGAAAAGTTTTCTTTCCTTCTCCTGTGAGATTGTGAGAATTTAGATGAAATTATGTCTTGAGGGGGTCTGCTGCAGTGTCTGGTCCAGGGCGACACCTTCAGTATCAGAACGGAACATGATGTAAGGAAACAAGCCTCTTTGGGCTTATGAATCAGACAAACCTGGCTTTGGTTGGTATCCCTGCACTTACCAACCAGGAGGCCTGGAGCAGGGACTGTATATCTTTTAACCTCAGTTTCCTTTCTTTAAGTTGGGGATAATAGTATTTAGAACTGTTAAGATAATAGTATTTAGAACACAAGGCTTCTGGAAAGGTTCCTTGGGGTGTGCAGTTCAGCATTTGGTGCTTGGTGCAAGGCAGGAGCTCAGTCAAGAATGGTTACTTTCCCTGAATAGTGGCCAGGCCAGGACATGGACCATCCCCCTTCAGCTTCAAGCACTGCATGGGCTCTTCTTGTGAGGGCCCCACTACCTGCTCTGGCCTGGCTTACAGTGGACTCACAAGCTGACAGCCCCATTTCCTTGGCTGATTTTCTGACTTATATTCTAGTCACACACAGAGGCTGTACAAGATCTCAACAGGTTTCTGGAAACCTTGAGGCCAAGTTTAAGATGCGGTTACCTCTGATGAGAAGAGCAGGGGCTTTAGACTCAGCTTTCCTGTTCTGCCTGGACTCTGTGGATTTTTTATTCCGAATTCTCCAATGACTCTATTATGTGAGCCTGTCTCCATGGCCTAGCCTGCCTGGGGGCAGACATGCTGCAGTGCCAGCCTCTGGGTGAAGAGCTGTCTCCAGGCATCAGCCTCTAGGGGCAGTGTCTGTGGAGATGGCCCGAGGTGCCTTGAAGTTTTCTGATCCTGACTCTGGGGGAATCTGGTGATGGGGAATAAATCCAGCATCTTGTACCTGCCTGCCTTGGGCCCCAGGGCTCTACCTCTACCTGTGCAGCTCTTTAATGAGGAATCTGAGCCTTAGTTGAGGCCTCTGTGGTGATCTGCTTGGTTAGAGGAGGGCAGCTTCAAACTGATCTCAGATGTGACTGACGTGGGTGGTGCCTACTAAGGTAGTGTTTCTGATACATCCTGTAAGCTCCGATGCTCTAGCTCAGTGGTCCCCAACCTTTTTGGCACCAGGAGCCAGTGCTCCTATGAGAATCTGATGCCTGATTATCTGAGGTGGAGCCGAGGCAGTGATGCTAGCACTGGGGAGTAGCTGCAAATACAGATGAAGCTTTGCTCGCTTGCCTACTGTTCACTTTCTGCTGTGCAGCCTGGTTCCTAACAGGTCACAGACTGGTACTGGTCCAGCTGAGGGGCTGAGGACCCCTGCTCTAGCTGACAAACCTAAACCTAACTAGAGACGAGACACATTTGTTTTTTATTTAACTTCCATTAAATTATTTGAAAATATGCAACAAGAAAAGTAGGTGTTTCTAAGTTTCACTCTCTGTTTGAATTATATGTGTGGAACATTTTAAATTCTAGATCTTCCCTCTTTTCCTAGATCTCTGTTGTCACACAAAAGAGAAGTAAGAGGCAGCATGTCTAATGAGTGTTGACAATGCACTGATCACTGCAATGGACACTTTATATAATCATCTCCTTTAAGCTTCACAGCAGTGCTGTGGAGGTAGAGATTTAACAATGTAACTACATTGTAGATAAGGGACTGAGCCCCAGATGATATTGTGTGGATTCAATCAGGCCAAATATAAAAGGTCCCAAATATACAGTGGAACTCAGCAGATACTACTCATTCTTTGGGTCATACATGTAATTGTTAAGATCAGTGCCTGGCACATGGTATACACTCATTAAGTATTAGCTATAAATTAAATAATGTGTAGTAAGTCATAGCAGTCAATAATTAATATAATTGGGAATATTGCTAAATTTTAGAATTATTATCTTTTTTATCCATGTCTTGATCTGTAAAATGGGTGTTGCTTATAGGGAGAAGGTGAGGTAGAAGACTAAACTCCTGTCAGAGCCCACATGAGCATTGTTCCTGCTACAGCCCGTGCATTGTCCCATCTCGGTGCTCATTGGTGGATAATGGTAGTGTGAAGCATTTCTAAGACCCGAACTGTTTTCATGTGATATCTGGGTCCTGGCAAGGATGGTGCTTGCTCTGATAGAGTAGCGCAGGTTTCTCCCTAGTCTACATTGTCTCTTCTTTCTCCAGTTTCCCATCCTGTGCCATCTTACATCTTGACTGAAGATGTGGAAACAGGAAAAGAAAGCCACTTCATGAGTCGACATCTCTAACTTTCCATCTTCCACACTGACCAGGGGTTTGTGTGCCTAGGAGTCCAGTATTAGGGGTCTTTATTCTTGGGTTCTGTAGTTTTTAGCATGTAAGTTGATTCTGGGGCAGAGATGGTTAGGAGGAGCACACAGATAGTACTTCAGAATAGCCTGCCTCACTTTAAAAAGCCTGCAATGTTGGCTTATTTGTTCTTATTTTGTATGTGCGGAAACTGAACTTCAGAGGAGTTAGGGCACCTACCAGTCATACCTTTCACTAACCTGGTCTTGATCCTAAAACACTTGCATTGCCTGGTTTTTGTCCCCCTAGTAAATGATCCAGTGAGTAATCTAAGAGGAGGGGGAGGATCGACCCAGGTCTTTCCAAAGTCAAAACATAGTACAGTTTAATTACATGTATTTTAGACCATTTGGCTGTCTTCCACATTTTTCTTGTGCTCTTTTCTCTTTTTCCCGCATTCCTTTTTTCTCTCTGTACGCACACTAGTGTGGCTATCTATTAATCTTGTCTTCTGCTGTGTCCAGTTTGCTCTCCTGATGAATTCTTAACTTGATGCATTTCATATATCAGTACTAAGTGCCTTTTTACAACTCTCATATGTTCCAATTTCTTGCAATGCTCCATCTTTTAGTCCATTTTCTTCATCTTTTCTAATTTTAACATGTTAATCATAATTATTTTAAAGTCCTTGTCTCTTAATTTGCATATCTGGATAATTTGTGAGTCTATTTCTATGATTTTCCTTTGATTATTAGTCAAATATTCTTGCCTCTTCACATGTCCAGTAATTTTTTTATTGTATCATGGTCATTGTTTACAAAGAACTGTTCTGACTCCCTGTTTTTGCTGTTAGGTAGACAGGGTGAGAAAATGATTACCTAAACCCAATAAAATGTACACACTCAAATATGACACACCAATCAGTGCTCAGTGCCTCTTTGAGGTTTGCATAGTCAGGTAGTCTTCCTCATTGCAGGGATGAAGCTGAAGTTTCGCCTACATCAATTAAACAAGTACCTTTATTAATATGCAGTCCTCTTGTTTATTAGCAAAATTAAAGCAAAAAAAGAAGAGATAGTTAATCAGCTGGAAGGTGGCTTTCTTAATGTAAGCATATGACTAGTCTGACCTTGGTTTCCATTTATGACAGGTACCATCTGGAAAGCCTTCCAGGGGAGGTGCAGACAGCGATGAGATAGGATGTGGGAACAATCAGTATAAATCCACCTCTGGATATCTGGATCCCAAAAGGGAAACCTGTATAGCAGTTATCACTCACAGGGACATCAAGAATGTTAAAACTTTAGAAATATCTAGGTCTTTCTTTACAGAATTTTTCTGATTCTGGGGCCCTCTCAGGGACCTCGTTTTTTGCCTCATGGCCTTCTGTGAATACACTAGCATAATGAAGCTGTTCATCTGGGAATGATAACTTGAGAAAGATGTCTGAATCGGGAAAAAAACAACAACAACAAATTTCTAGTCAGGAACATATGGATTCTAGCCCCTTCAACCAATACAAGCAACATTGTGTGCAAAGGGATTCTTGTACTAATTTTTGCCAGTTCATAAAAGACCAACTGGATTTATTTGTGCAGGCCCCATGGTTTTTATTGAGTGCTAAGCAAGATATAGAAATCTAAAATAAAAATTCTTCTCTATCCTGGAGAAGGCACTTTTGTTTATTCTCCACAATATGGCCATATAATACACCCCTTCTACTGGTCCATAAGAGAAGGCTAGGCAACCCATAGCTAGCCTTAGATATCCCCATGACTGTAAAAGGCAGAACTTAATCTAGATCCAGGAACCCAAAGATAAGGAGCTAAGCACTAAAGGCACTTCCCTGGGGATGGGAGCAGTTCTTGTCAGGACAGCTCTGAGGAGAACAGTGTCCTGTGATTCCACGACCATTGGGTGACCTCCATACCCTCATGTCAGTCACAATCTTGGTCCTAAACCGCTTGCATGGGCTGGTTTTTGTATCCTTTCTCACTCTAGATCCTTCCAGCATGTGTTATGATTATTGGTTCTCTTAGTCACTGTATTTTCCTTCCATACTCACTGTTTGATGACCTTGGCTTTCTTCTCTGATTTTTGTGTTAATCCCACCTCTGGCTACATTTTTTCAGGTTGCCCTAGGCTCCTAGATCTCTCTCACCCTCTGCCCACAAGAACTCTCACATAGAGCCCCACTTTGCCTTCCTTTGTATCTCCTTTTGGCCCCAGTAAACCTCTTAACTGATAATCTAATATGTGCTTATTCCTGAGCTGAGTGCAATGAGAGTAAGTGAAACAAAATTCCTGCTTTGAGCAGTTGCATTGTACCTGAAGGACAAAACTTTCTCAAATCTTAACAAGATGAGACTATATTTAATTATGTGCAAAATGGTGTGGGGCTGATAAGTGCTAGAGAAAATCTGATGAGAGAAAAGTTAATATAGCTTGAGGTGGGAAAGAAGTGGATCTTTACCTGGATTGTGTGTTCCCGTCTACTTCTGGACTTTGGCCAAGGTCATTACCAACGGGTAACATGTCTGGCAAGCAACAAGGACAAAAGAAATAAAATAATAAACAGAATTGTAGAGGTGCTACCTACACATAGCAGAATGGTGATAACTCACAGTCTCCAATATTGACAGCTAAGCCTGAACCATATTGTATATCTGATCTAGAGTTAACAGTATTTAAGTTCATTCATGCTACTGCTAATATTAGCAAAATTATGGTTGGGGAACTAAAATCCACATTGAGATTTCATGGTTTCTTTGGAGTTTCTATGGATCCTTGGGTGTTAATGAGAATGTGGTATTCGTGAGCAGATGAAGAAGGCTGACCTATGGCTTTAAATCAAATGAGACATTTTTCCTGTGAGATATTTTGTTTTATTCTTTTTGATAAATTTAAATTGCAAGAAAAATACTTTTGGCCACAGATTTCATAATCTTCCTCCCACAAACCTAAAATAATCTTATGAAAAATTCAAAGCCTGCTTTTAAAAATATCTACCAGGTTTTCTTCAGTATGTGAATCCTCTAGCCAAGAGAGCCTTTCTTTTTTAATTTTTAATTTTTTTTTTACTTTTCAATTACAGTTGACATACAATGTTATATTAGTTTCAGTTGTACAACATGGCAATTAGATATCTCTATAATTTATGAAGTGATTACCCTGGTAAATCTTGTACCCATCTGATACCATATATAGTTATTATGACATTATTGATTATATTTCTTATGCTATACTTTATATCCCCATGACTATTTTGTAACAATGAATTTATACTTCTCGATCCATTCCCCTTTTCCACCCATCCCAACACCATTTTGATGAGCAACCATAAAAATGGTCTGTCATCTGGCAACCATCAGGATAGTCTCTGTACCTATGAGTTCATTTCTGCTTTGTTTGTTGATTTTGTTCTTTAGATTCTACATGTAAGCGAAATCATATGGCATTTATCTTTCCATGTCTGACTTACTTCACTTAGCAAAAGACTCTCTAGGCTCATCCATGTCTTTGCAGATGGCAAGATTTAATTCTTTTTTATGGCTGTGTAATATTCTATTATAGATATGTATCACTGCTTCTTTATCTATTCGTATGTTGATAGACACCCAGGTTACTTCCATATCTTGGCTATTGTAAATGATACTTCAATCAACCTGTGGATTCTTATGTTCCTTTGAAGTAGTGTTTTGAGTTTGTTTGGATAAATACCCAAAGTGGTATAATTGGGTCCTTCTTTGTCTCTTGTTATAGACTTTATTTTAAAGTCTACTTTGTCTGGTATAAGTATTGCTACCCTAGTTTTTTTTTTCCATTTCTATTTTCATGAAATATCTTATGAAATATCTTTTCCACCCCTTTACTCTCGGTCTGTGTGTTTTTGATCTGAAGTTGGTCTCTTAAAGCAGTGTATGTGAAGGCCTTTTTTCTTTCCATTTAGCCATCCTATCTTTTGCTTAAAGCATTTAATCCATTTACATTTAAAGTAATTATAGATAGATATATAGTTATTTCCATTTTTTTATTCATATTTTTTATCTTTTTTTTTCTTCATCTTGTTTGTGTACTTCTTAAAGAAGTTTCTCTAACATTTCTTGTAATACTGGTTTGGTGGTGATGAACTTTAGCTTTTTCTTGTCTGGGAAGCTCTTTATCTGTCCTTTAATTCTAAATGATAGCCTTTCTGAGTAGAGTAATCTTGGTTGTACCTACTTTCTTTTCATCACTTTGAATATTTCATGCTAATTCCTTCTGGTCTGCAAAGTTTCCCTTGAGAAATAGGCGGACAGTCTTATGGGAGCTCCCTTGTAGGTACTAATTGCCTTTCTTTTGTGGCTTTAAGATTCTCTCTTTGTCTTTAACCTTTGGCATTTTAATTTTGATGTGTCTTGATGTGGGCCTCTTTGAGTTCATCTTGTTTAGGACTTTCTGAGCTTCCTGTATATATTGTTTTTTTTTTTTTTCACCAGGTTAGGAAAGTTTTTCATCATTATTTCTGCAAACAAGTTTTTAATCCCTTGCTCTCTCTTTCTTCATCTTGTACACCATGATGTGAATGTTGTTACGTTTGATGTTGTACCAGAGGCTCCTTAAACTATCCTCATTTTTTTGTATTCCTTTTTCTTGTTCCTGTTCTGATTGGTTGTTTTCTGCTACCTTATCTTCCAAATCTCTGATTTGGTCCTCTGCTTCATCTAATCTACTGTTGATTCTTCATGTTAGTTATTATATTCTTCATTTCTGACTGTTTTTTTTTTATGTTTTCTATATCCATTTTTATGCTTTCTATCTCTTTGTTAAAGTTCTAATTGAGTTCATCTACTCTTCCTCTAAGTTCTTATGAGCATGCTTGCAACTAGTGTTTTGAACTGTGCGTCTGGTAGATTGCTTGTTTCTATTTCTTTTAGTTATTTTTCTGGAGCATTGTTATGTTCTTTCATTTGGAACATGTTTCTTTGTCTTTCTATTTTTGCTGCCTCCCTGTGTTTGTTTCTTTGTATTAGGTAGGGCTGCTGTGTCTCCTGGTCTTAGTAGAGTGGCCTTATGTAATAGTAGTCCTATGGGGTCCAGTGGCTCTGTCTTCCCTGATCACCTGGGCTGGATGCTTCAGGTGTGTCCCTTGTATGGGTTGTATATGCCCTCTTATTGTAGTTGAGCTTTGGTTGCTGTTTGTACATCAATGGGAGGGATTGTCTCTTAGGCTGATTGATTATGAGGACTAGCCCATGAGTAGCTGACCCCACAGAGCAGGAATCACTTTAGTAGAACTCTGGTGCTTTCCCAGTCTGCCTGTTAGGGTGTGTCTTCCTTGAATGCAGATGCCCGGTGTTGTTCCTGCTGCATCTTAAGCTGGCCACTGGGTATACCAGCTCTGGGGCCTCCTGAGAGGGCCCTCACTGAAGGCCAAGTGTAGCTACAGCCTGCACCCTATCCAGGGCCACCTGGAAAGAGTCACCAAGATATCTGTAGATGGCCACCACTCATGCTGGGCCTAGAGGTACCTTGAGAGGCTAAGGTGCAAATTGAGGTTGGCTGCCACTAGTGCTGGGCTTGGGCTGCTTAGTAAGAGGCATAGGGAATGCTGTGGCCAGATGCTGCTTGTTTGTGTTTTGAGAGCCTTTAAGAGATTTTAGGAAAGTCTACAGCATGAGCTAGGATAGGCTGTTTGTATGGAAAATCCTCTGGAAATGTCTTGGGTGGGTTGGAGTCTCAGGGAATCAATAGGGCGGGGCCATCAGTGTTAGTAGGGTTGATGGAGACTCAGATATGACAGCTTCCTGTATCTGCATGGTGGGTGGAGGGAGGGCTCAATAAAGGAACAATGGATAATCTCAGCACTCTCTGTCTGGGAGAAAGCTACCCCTCTAGCCTTCACCCTGAAGCCAGATAACTCAGTTCCTCTCCTTATGTTCCTAGTGCCTTTTAAGTTGTTGCCCCAGTTCTGGAGCTCTGAGCGAATTAGTCAGCAATAAGCCTGTGAGAGAGTTTTTTAAGAGGAATGTCTTGACTCCAGCAGTTCTCTGTCTCACTCAGCCATTACCTCAGCCAAAAGTTGTGGAGACCTCCCTTCCTGACACTGGAACCCTAGGCTGGGGCGCCCATCCTGGGATCAGGACCCCTTGCTCTTCCGAGAGGAACTCCATAACTGAGATATCCCTCCGGATTCTCAACTGACACATGCAGGTGTGGGACCAGCCCATTCTGTGTCTCCATCCCTCCTACCAGCCTCGAGGTAGTCTCTTCTGTATGTCGCCAGTTGTAGGACTTCTGTTCAGCTAGACTTCTGGTGACTCCCAATGACTGCTATACTTTAGTTGTAATTGTGATGTGGTTGTGAGAGAAGGCAGGCACAATATTTACCTACTCTACCATCTTTATTAGAAGCCACTTGCATAAGGACTTTCTTTAGTCCTTATGCAAGTGTTCATGGAAGTGATTGATCTCTAAATCTCTTTGAACCAGACACCATGGGATCCACTCTCCATCTATCTGGCTGGCTGAAGACCGCCTCACTGTGCTTTTTTTTTTTTTTAATGCCATTTGTTCCCTAAATAAGAAACACAGTAGGTTGATTTTTTTTTTTCTAATCAAGCATGGTCCACTTCATCCCACTACCTCTTACCAGCTGTGTGACACTTCCTATGCTGTTTACTTTTTGTGTCTCAGTTTTCCCATTGTCAAATGAGAATGTTCCTAACTACTGATAGGAGTGTTGTTAGGCTTATATATAATTTTTTAAGCGCAGTGTCTAGTATATTATTGACATTCAGTAAACAGTAGTTCTATCAGTAGGGACTAGGTTGAAATGAGTGAGGCACTCATCTCAAGTATAAAATTTAAGGGGACATCAAAAATATCTCAGAAATAAATATAAACAATAATTTAGTGCAATATATAAGAAAATGAAAATAATTGTAGAAATCCATGATAAACAAAATGTCAAAATTTTAAATAAATATAAGATCAACATTACTGATTTTTCCTTTTGCTTCTAATATGGCTCAGCATGACACTAAGAGTGATGTCTAACTACACATCTGTGCCTATTCCAGTTTGGCCTCCCAAGAATCCTTCTTCCTCTATCACTTACTAGGGATCTGAAAATGAGATGGAATGAATTATGAAACTGTCCATCTTGTAGGGATGATTTCACCAAACTGTTGAGCTTGCTGAAGAAATAACATTCAGAAAACCATGAGTATTTCCAGGAGTATGCAGGCCTGTGTTAGGACTGAATAGTCAGGCATGTATGCCCAGGCCAATGCCTGATTTTATGGATGTGGAAACAGGACACGGGAGCAGGAGGGGCAAGTGTGCTAACAGATGGTGTGGTTAGAGCAGCATGAGTGGTGCCAGTGGGGCTTCTGGGGCTTCTGGCCAGGGCTGCCTTCCAAGGGGGCAGCCTTTTCCCTTCTTCCATATCATCTCATCCCAGTTTCCTTTTGAGCTTATGGTAATCCAAGTAGAGAATGCACTTGAGTCCCATCATTTATTAATTTGTTTGTGCTACCATCAATTTTGAGAAGAGTAAAAGAACTGACATAGTGCTGGGGATTTTATCCACCATTCTACTCTGAGCGGGTTGGCTCCAGAGTGAGCATGCCTGGGGGTGGCAGGAGGTTTGGCCCGGCCTAAATTTCCATGTACTCACCATGGTGTGAGAACTTTGTGATGCTGAATGCATCCTTGTGTTTGTGTACTTGTGTGTGAATATGTGAGATTGTGCACCTTCATAACTCTGTGTGAGCTGGGTAACCACTTCTTCCGGCTTTCTACAAGAACCAGTGACTTTGTCCAGTAGTGGAAGAAAGATGCTAGCTGATTCTGTATGTACTTTCTGGCAGTTTAAGGGATTTTCCAGGGGTGACTCAGACCATCCATGATTTTTATGGCACCTGCTGACATAGAACCTAGCCTTTGGGTGAGATGTAGTTTTGTAATTTTATGCATTCACCTGATCACTCATTTAACTGCCAATAGTTAGTGAGTGAGAACTAGTCGTATATGGTCCCAGCTTCAGGAACTCATGTTCTGGTGGAGACTGGATGTAAATGGTTGATTCTACTACAGGATAAGTGCATGAGTGGTGTTGGGGCATGTGTATGATGACCCTTTTATTTCCCAAGTCCTTGAGTTTGCCCAAAGAATGTCTCATGCTTCTTCAAGGGAGCAGCTATGAGCTCTTGGGCTATCCCCAGGAGCTATGGACTAGGTCTTTGCAGTGGCTGGTGTGACCATGTGTTTGGCATCGTTGGCATTGGCATCCTTATCTCTTTGGCTTATGCTCCAAAGCTCAGCTCATTTCCCACTCCCGCAGTACACCTCTCCTGACCTTTAGCCTCCATGCTGTGCTGAAGAAGGAGGTGCAGCCTGGTGGGTGAGGAAGCCCCAAGAAGGTAGAAGCCACACTACTTGCGTGGGGCTGGGGAAGCCATGTAGGATACAGGCAACTGTTCTTGCAATTCATGGAGGGCCTAGAGCCCACCATTTGGCCCACTCTCCCTTGCACCTGCTATCTGCTTTCATCAAATTTGCCAGATCAGAGCCAATGCTTTGCCTCCATCAAGACTTACAGAGTTTCAAAGTTAGCAGAATTTTTCTAATGATATAAACAATCACAGGATTATGATTTGGCTGCAAACGGACATCAGAGAGTCAGTAGTGTTATTTGCCCAGCATGTGCTTTTAGTAATGGTGATGGCATAGCTGGCTTCAATTCTGAGCAACCACTGGTTTGGTTGTCCAAGGCCACATTCTCCATTATGCTAAAACATCTGGGTGAAACATGGATGATGTAATCAGTCAACCCAGAAATTAATCCAAATGACATTTGTTTTACAGATTTTTCCAAATATTTAGATGTTTGGCATACATAGACATTTTTTATGTGCTTTTTTTTTTTTTGCGTCATACAAACATAAGCCTAGTTGCCTTCATTTTTGCATTAATGTTTTCTTTCTAATATTTAACTAATGTGCTGTGATACAAATAGTTAAATACATATAGAACATGGAATGGACTTGTACTAAACAAATTTTGGCAGAGCCATTAAAGAAAGGTTTATTTCTCTTCAATGTTTACAAGAGGAATATTTTCTTATTTCTTATACTTATTTTCTGTTCTGTTTTACAGTCCCAATATCTATTTATAGATATGGTTATGATTAGTACATGTAGTGGTTAGCATGTCTGTTTTACATGCACAAGGTCCTGGGTTTGCACCCAGGACCATACTCTGGGGGCACCAGGCCTTGGTAGCACCAGGCCCCCTGAGCTACGGACCATACTCTGGGGGCACCAGGCCTTGGTAGCACCAGGCCCCCTGAGTGTGTGGGGTGCGCCAGGCCCCGGGTGCACACTGTGAGCATATGGGAGGAGTTGCCCCGCCTTCAGAGATTCAGTTCTTAAGGGGAAATGGCAACATCCATAGGTCAGGGGTAGAAGTGGGGGTGAGGAAGTAAAGAGGGGGGAAAATAATTACATCACCCACAAATAATGACTGCAAACATTTTGTTTGTTTTTTATCTGTTCAGATATATTTTTTGCCATTCATTCAGTAAATATTTATTGAATTCTTATTTGTCCTCAATACATAGAATCATCCTATGTGTATTCTTTGAGGCCTGCTTCTTTCTCCTAGAAGTGTATATCTGTCCAAGTCCATATGTGTGTTTATATTGTTGTTGTTTTTTTTTACTGTTTTTCCATTGTAAGGACATATTGACATTTTGTTGCTATTTTTTAAGTTCCAATTATCATAGATTTCTGTTGTTATAAACATTACTGCAACAAAGGTCCTTTTAAATATTCTTTGCATGCTTCATTGATTATTTGGAAAAATTTTCATATGTATTTATATTTAAATTATAAAAGAAGATGTAGAATCCACTTATATCATCCCCCCATGCATCAATATTCACGAGTCACTGGTAATGAAATTGTTGTGTCAGCAATGGGATTTCACCTGTGTTGTCGCCCTGCCCAGACTTTTCTTTATGGCGTTTGCCTTTTCATCATCCTTCAGTTTCAATTAAATGTGACATACTGAGAAAATCTTTTCTGACTTTCCATCAGAGTAGATTTGTATTATTATTGCTGCCACCCTCCACCACTCCCATAGTGTCTGTACCTTCAGGTTCTGTTAAGATCACTGAAGATGGAGATCCTGTCTGTTGGACTCACCACCATCTTTCCAACCATTAATTAGCATGGCATTTGGCCCACAAATATTTGCTGAATGAGTAAAAGTAGCTATCTGTGGTTATCTTATGCTTTTCTTTGATTTTCACTTTTATCTTTTGGGGGACTTCTGTGCTTTGCCACCAGTTAGAAGGCCTTGGTTTTACTCTTTCTGTTGGTGTAGATTCTTTTTGTCATTACTAAAATAAGAGCATATTGACTCACATACAGGGAAATTCCAGCGGTGGGCCTGGGCTTCAGGCATGGTTGTATTTATGTAGTTAGCAACGTTCCCAGAAATTCACCTTTATCTTTCTAAGACTGGCTTTCCTGCAAATTGGCCTCATGCTCTGGCAGCAGTTCAGGTGAGAGTGGTGGCCTTGGTTGCTCCAGGTTTACCCTTGTCCTTTCCTGAAAATTCCATCAAACATCTCAGGGAAGATTCTCAATGGCCTGAGTAGGGGCACAGACCTTCCCTCAACCATCTGTTATCCCCAAGGAGAGGGAGTCCTCTGGGCCCCTGGGTCCCACAGGAAACCAGAGGGAAGGAAGGAGACAAAATTGATTGTCACCGCCATCCAGTGCACTCTAAAATGTTGTGTGGTCTCCAGCATGCCAGACTTCTCAGAGTCCTGCTTCATTGTTGTTGATGTTATTCATGTAGAAAATTAGAAAGTGATACTTGCTTTATTATTGTGCTGGCTTTATCCCAAGAAATAATGGATATGAAAGCACTTTGGCAACTAGAAAACAATTTGAAAAAAGGAGACTCTTCATATTCTAGATTTGAAAATCCCTTTGTTTTTACCCCCAGGTACAGTGAGGGGCTTGTGTGTTCCAAGGGTTACAGAGGGTGGGCATCAGCTAGAGGTGCGAGTGGTCTGATCTTGGCGAAGCCAGGGCCTTCTACCACCTGCCATGCAGCATCTCCCCACAGTTGGAAGATGAGCAGACCCACTTGGACAGACCCAGGGAAGTTCCCCAGATGGCTCCGGGCTTGAGCCATGGTGCTGTTAACCTGGCAGCATGTTAGGTACAATGTTTCTAGGAATCTATAATCCCTTGATTGGTGGCATGGCCGTGTTAGAGTCAGGTCTGTTACAGCCCTTCTGCTGGTGTTTTGCTGGATAACCTGTCTTTAGGAAGGGGCTTCAGCAGGGCTGAGGAGCCAGCAGCAGCGTGTAAGGGGAGAAGGGCATCTTCTGCTACAGGACATGCCTACCTATAGTCTTGACCTGCTGACCACCAGCATCTCCAACCCCATTTCTTTTGACCTCAGAACACTGATCTCCCCATTATTGGCTGTGTGATTTCAGAACCACTGCTGAATCTCTTTGAACCTGAGAATCCACTCTCTGTAAAACTATCCCCCAATAGTGCACTTTAAAATGAGATAATATATGTATACCATGTAGCCTACGGCTTAGTATATAGTGTATGTTCGCTAAGTGTTCATTATCTCCTTTGCCTGGTCCTTACAGTGACTCCCCACAGGACTGTTTGTCTCTGTATGATGTGTCAGAATGTAACCCTGGTTTTCCCTAGCCCTCTGGACTGCTGGAACCCCTTCCCCTACTGCTGCCATCCTCACAGCAGAGCTTCCCTGAGTCCCTGCAGGAAGATGAGTATCTGGAGAGTGGGATCTAAGTGCTGAGCTCAGGGTTTGAAAGAGTGGGCCAGTGGATGTGAATTGAGAATGTGGGCTCTAAAGGAGAGGACCCCAGCTCTGGGTTGCAGAATGCTCCTAGTCAGGAAATGAGGCCGGAGTAACCTCTGGGAGACCTGAGGGTCATTGCAGTTTCTCAGTTGACAAAACTCAAGAATCTGATTTTGCTGGAGGTGTGCAGTAAACCCTTGAAGGAGACAGAGAACAGTGACAGGAGACTTGATGAGACTTTCCATTGCCAAAGTGCACAAGGTGAAATCTAGCCTGGGCACTCCCCACATTGATTATGGCTGGCACCTGATTTCCCTCCACTGTGCAACACCAAGCCTGTCCAGATTAGGTGCTCAAAAAGCAAGCTCTTACTAAAACAATGACAGAGAAGAGAGGAAGGAAAGAGAGAAAAAGAGAGCAATCGAGTAAAAAGCTGTGCTGTGAGCAAGAGGGAATGAAGAGATATAGAATGACGATTAAGTGTATCAGTAAAGACGCTTTCACTGCAAGCAACAGAAAACACAATACAAACATCTATTTATCTCTCAGGACAAGTCTGAAGGCACGCTGTCCAGAGCTTGAGTGGTGACCGAGCGATGACACCAAAGTCCTTGGCATTTTCCCCTTGCTGTCTGCCAGGACCTCAGGACTATGGCAGCAGCTCTAGATACACATTAGTGTTAGGGGCAAGATGGGAGAAAGGGAAGCTGACAGGGGGATAACCAGCTCCATTGGTCCATGTTTTTAGGAAATCAAAAGCTTTCTCAGACACCTCAGCAGACTCTTGTTTCTAACTCATTGTACAGAACTGTGTCTCATGACCAGCTGTAAGCAAGGAGAGTCATTAGCTTTTGCAGCCTCTGAAGTGAGGCAGGTGAGTTGGGTTGGAAGAGGGAGTGGGGTGAGTGTTAGCAAGTTTTGTTGACCTAGGTGACTGAGGGCCTGCAGACTGAATTAACAGTGAGTGAGGGAGGTTGGGAAGCAGAAGGGACTTTAGAGGGAAACTGATGAGCTTATGGATGGAAACACAGCTGGCACTGCCTGGAGGCAGAGCTGGAGATGGAGTTATAGAGGTGGCAGTCGCAACTGTGTCAAGCATGTGGCCTAGGGGAGAGTGCTGTCCTCATCCTCCAGGCAGCAGGAGAGAGAGGGGTCAGGTGGCTGTCAGGGCAGCGCAGCATGGTGGACGCCAGGGAGGAGGGCCTCTCCAGTGGATGGTTGGGTCTAGGAAAAGTGTGTGAGGGCAACAGCTTCAGGAGAGCACCACTGAGAGTGTGGTAGGCCACGGAGTCAGTAGGAAAACTATGCAGTCCAGGCAGACATGGTTTTCAGAGAGCCTTGCTGGGAATTGATAACTCTAATTCTGGGTAAGGGGAAGCAGTAGAAGGGGAGGCAGCTCAAGAAACTGAAGGCTGACGGCAGAGCCTTGAAGGCTGCAGCATTCCTGGGTCCAACTTATAGAAGTGGTGAGGAGGTGGGAAAGGCAGCCAGTTGGGGTTTTGAAAGAGGCCTGATTACTTCTTCCAGCTCTTTGTTTTGGCTCACAAGGCTCTTGAGGGCATAGTGTGGGAATCAAAAGAATTACACAGAAACATGTGGGTGATATGGAAACAAGGATGTTTAAGTGCCAAATATTGAAATATCTTTTCTTATGAGGCTCTTGCCACCCAAATATACTGCATGCAAGAACATACCATGGTGCATTACAGACGATCTCTTGCTTGGCTTTAAAGTTTTAATTTAAGAAAATTTAATTGCAAAATACTAAAAATAATCAGAAACATAAATAGCAGAGCAGGCCTGTCATAACCACCAAACTCAGTACTATAACTGAAAAAACTATAGATACTGTGGCAAGTGTATCAGTTGAAAAAATAAATTACCTCTTCCAGATGTCCCCAGCCTGCATTAGAAGTGGGGAACAGGGTCCACATGTGCCTGGAATACCTAAATCTCTATAGTCTGAGCCTCCTTCCAACTGCCTAGAAGGAGCAAAGCTCAGCCCTTTGCCACATCTCTCCCGCTCTAGGTATTTCTGAGAATGTAAATAAATATTTACACTGACCAGTGCCAGTCATCCCTTGCTCCCTCTGCTAGCCTCGAGGACTAGGCTAGTGCTCTGCCACATTGCTAAATGAAAAGCTGCTTCCTTCTCTTTGCTCTTATGTTCCCTGGTGCCATTTTCCCATTCCACAGTGAATTTTTCCATTTTCCCATTCCTCATTTGCCCTCTTGTATCATTGTGGGGGATGGTACTGTGACCAGGTCAAGGTGATGGTAAGACTTGGTAAACTGACCCAAGAAAGCCGTACTTGAGGAAGCACCTACACAGGTGGGAAGCAGGTGGCTCTGTAGGGGATCCAGGGGTTATGTTGAGGGCCTGTGATGGCAGGGAGGATGTTATAAGTAAGGGGTTCCAGATATTCTTGGTGAGAAGGTGATATTGAGCAAAGGTCTGAAGGAAGTGAGGGAGTAAGCTATGTGGATATGGGGGAAAAGCATGTGCCTGATGTGTCTGTGTCTGAGGGACAGTGAGAAGGCCACTTTAACTGGAGGAGAGTGAAAGATAGGGTGGGGAAGATGAGGGCAGAGGAGTGATGAGGCATGAAAGGTGAGCTCATGCAGGGCTTTGTGGCCATTGTGGGGACTTTGGATATCACTCAGTGGGATGAGGGTCATTGCAGGAGTTTGAGTCAAAGAGTGACGTGATCTGGGTTTGTATTAAATGAGCACTTTGGCTGCTGGCTGTCAACAACTGTGCAGGGTCTGCTTCCAAGTTTACAAGTTGGCCTGGCACAGTTCTATGGATATTGGCGGAGACAAGAGATTCCTGGTCAGAGATAAAGGATTATATTATTTATGGCTCAACAGACAGCTTGAGTTCTTGTTCATGTCTATTTCTCTTGCTCCCAAGTCCCATGTGTTATAGCTGAGGAAACTCCAGTGTTATAAGTGAGTATTGGCAAACCTGCCCAAACTTGGCCCTGGAGTGAGAGAATATCTTTATTATCCTGTTCAGGAAATAATCTGCCCTCTGCCCAAGAAAGAGATATTATCTCTATCTTTCAGAGTTCTTTGGATATAAACATCCTAGAAAAGATACATACTGTCATAAGACATGGGAATACCATGAGTAATTTTCCCCAACTCTTTGATGACAATAAACTGGAAGGAGGCAGGAAAGTAGGATGACCCATGAGGAGGCTGCTGCAGTGACTTGAGAAAGAGATGACAGTTCTTGGATGGGAGTCATAGAAGTGTTGTATAATAAAAGCCAAATTCTGGTTATAGATTATAGTTAAAGACAACAAAACTTCCTGAAAGATTGGATAAGGGTGAGAGAAGAGAGGGACAAGGAAGACTTGTATTTGGGACCCAAATAATGGAAAGATGGAATTTCAACTAAGCTGGGGAACATGGTGAAAGGAACATGCTTGGTTGGAGAGATCAGAAGTTGTGGACATGATGAGTTTGATTTACCTATTTGTAAAGGGCTCAGAAGGCTGAAGCCTTTGGAAAGTGTGCTCAGGGCCCATTGCTTAGACCAATCTGCCCAAAGCAGTGGTTGTTGTGATTGCAGCAACAATGGTTGTGGTCAGGAGAGGACTCTAGGAAGAAGACGTGCACAGCTGCTGCTCCATCTTTCCAGCCACTTTTTCCTCTCATGCCATCGCGGGTGACTTTCTCTTTCATTTCCCTATTTGACACCTGCGGAGCTGTGCTCAAAGTAAGTTCACTGTACCAGGAGGTGGTACACCTCACCAGCCTAAGAGGTAGTGGCATGTGTGGGTTGTAAAAGATGAGTGTTTGGGCCTTTCAAGACCTTTAGGATCTGAAGACTTTCTTCACCAGCTCCCATGCACAGTGGTAGGGTTGTGCATGAAGTGAAGCCTATGTAGGCTCTAGGCACCATGCAGGGTTAGGGTGGGAAGTGATGCCCATCGAGCCCTGGGCCTTCCATGAATACACTAGCATAAAGACACTCTTCCTCTGGGAATGACAACTCGAGGAAGATGTCTGAATTGGAAAAAGAAACAAATTTCTAGTCAGGAACATCTAATTTCTAGTCCCTTTAACCAATACAATCATAATTGTGCAAAGGGATTCCCAGGATAGGAGAGGGAGGCAATATTCCAGAGGCAGTAAAGTGGGGAGGAGACCTAGGATGTGATTTTGTTCACTGTTTGAGCTACCAGCACGAGTAAAGGCTGGCCACAGGTCTGACTCAGGCCTTTCCTTCTACTTGCAGGTGATATGGACAGGTGTCCACTGTTAGAGCCTGTACCAGGCAGGGCCTGGGAACTGCTTTATTGCCTCATCTCAGAGCATTCATGAGCATGGGGGCCTATGCCAGAGACTGTTTTTTCTAAATGACTCTGGAGGGAGTTGCTTGTCCTGGTGACTTTGCAGAGCTTCCAGAGTATAGTCTATTTTTGTTTTCTTCTTAAAGGAAAGAAGAATAGAGTAGTTTGCGCTTTCGAGGCTGGATAATGGATCTAGTTATAAAGTATAACTGCAGGGCACCCTTTTTCTCCACATTTTTAAGGAAAAAAATTTCTTTTTCTATATCTCACTGTAGCAGCTGAGCAATTGACTGTGGTCTTTTCGAATGTGTATCTGGAAGATGCTTTTAATCTGTTATGATGCTTCCATTCATTTTTGTGTAATACCAGATGAAAACTCACTTAAAACTGTGATGTGATACTTCTCTAAGAGAATCATCAGTTCTGAGCAGGATGCATTTTGCCATAACTCAGGGAACAGCAAGCAGTATTTATAGCAGTCTTTGCTGAGGGAAGTCCTTTGCTGAGGAGGGTGGAGGGTTGGCAGTAATAAGTACTGTGTACAGAAGCGTTGGAGGCATTTGGTTGGAGTAGGTTAATGCAGTGCTCTTTTCTAGGGCTGCAGCCTGCCCTAAGGAGCAGCATGAATCCCTGGATCCCTTGGGGAGCTGTGGATCACAGAAAATCCATGAGCTTTGTTGGCTTTCTGGACCAGAATGTGGGAGGGGAATGGGTAGGAGAAAGAGAGTAATCTTTTTGTCTACTCAAGTTCAAGGTTGAGCTCCCCACTTCCCACCCTGTGTGGCTTTGGGATGGGTGTTTCCATCTGTGTCTGGTGTTTGTTCTTCCTCTGTGGAGAAGCCTCAGTTTGTGTGTAAATAGCAGCACTTCCAAGCTGGGGAGGGCTCTTAGGGGCTTGTTCCCTTCATAATCTTCATTCGTCTGCCCCACATCACTTTTGATAAGGAGACATCCTAAATAGAAAATGTGTACTGGGTATGGAGATACAGCTTCAGGACAGATACCCCTGCCCCATCCCTCCCCTTCCCACTGAGTTGCCACCCATAGTCCTTGCCTTGTAGGAACTCCCAGCTCCCACCACTCTGTGCCATGTGTACCACACAGGGCCCGGCACTCAGTAGGTATTGGGCCCTGCTCCATGATTAGAACTCACATCATATGTGTGATAAGTTCCACATCGAACAGGAGCCTGAGTTTGTAAGTGTTTTTATGTTACTTGTATTTTATATGGCTACTGAATTGAGGCACAGCATCCCTTACCTTCCAAATCAACAGACTGTTATATGTCTGTGGAAACTTGACCCTCTCTAGGTCCCTTTCTTCCTATTGTTGCACAGGAGGCTCAGATAAGATGCTCAGCCCTGGTGGTCTGGTTTCTTCAGGGATCTCTGCATTGGTCATGCAGGAAGGGTATAAGTCCTGTTTGCTTCAAAATGCCTCAACCCTATCATTATAGGAAAGAGATGATGTGATGGCTAATTTGTGTCTACTTGGCGTGGCCACAGTGCCCAGATATTTGGTCAAACATTATTCTGGATGCTTCTGTGAGGGTGTTTTTGGATGAGAGTAACATTTAAGGAAGTGGACTTTGAGTAAAGCATTTTGCCCTCCGCATGGGTGGGTTTTATCCAATCAGTTGAAGGCCTAAATAGAACAAAAAGATTAAGGTTTCCCAAGGAAGAAGGAATTCTGCTTGCAGATAGTTTTTGCTCATGGACTAGAATATTGACTCTTCCTTTGGTCTCTAGTATTTTGGACTTGCCAACCTCCTAATTACATGAGCCAAGTACTTTAAGTTTCAGTTACACCTCCCACCCCTAGCGTGTGTGTGTGTGCGTGTGTGTGCGTGCGCGCGTGCTTGTTATATTGTGTTATATTGGTTCTGTTTCCCTGGAGAGCCCTGACTAATACAGGTGGCATAGTTGGGTCCTTTTGGTCAGACATATTCCCAGGCAGCCTCCTGCTGATTTTGGTGGGAGTCACATGGAAGGTTTAAAGTAGAAGGACATGATTGATTTTATATTTTAGAAAGATGCTGGAGAGGGTCAGATGGTGGGTGGGGGGACTGGGAGTAGGGGAACCAGTGTACTTACCCAGGTGGGAAATTACATATTTGGTGCCAGCAGTGGGAGTGGAGAGGAGGGGCAGAGTGGGGAGGTATTTAGAAAGAAGAGCCTAATAGGAACCCAGATGCATGGCATGAAGAGAGAGTCAGAGTGTGTCTGGTTTCTGGCTTAGGACCATGGGAATGCCAGTGGCTATGGTACAAAAGAAGGAGAATCAGGTGGGGCAGTAGTGAGGAGAGGTGACGAGTTTTACGTGGAGCATGTCAAATTGGAGGACCCTCTGGAACATCCTGAGGGAGATTCTCAGAGAGCACAGACTTGGGATTTCACAAATTGGTGGGGGGCGTTGAAACCCTGTGGAGCATATAGAACTTATCTGGGTTTTCACCAGAGCATCATTCCCACAACAGTCATCTGAGCGCCTTATCCAGCATGTGCCTAACCTAGATCTTCACCCAGGGGCCCAACACAAAGAGCAATTTGATAATGCAAATGGAACTTTAGTACCTGTCACTAGATTTCAGCAAAGGTGTTAAACACTATCTGGTGACAGCCAAGAAAAACAAATAAAAAAGACTGAGATTTATTGCTTGTGCTAGAAGGAATAGGGGAGAGGGGATTTTCCTTGTGTGTATGTGTGTGTGTATGTGCATGCAGTGCACATGAGCTTACTCAGGTAGAACCCTCATGCCTACACACACGTGAATTTATGAATAATTGAATCTCTTTAAACCTACCATCAAGTATCTCATTTAGCTTTACAGACCCCTTCTCTTAGCTTCCTATGTCCCGCATTTACAGATGAGTAGAGTAAGGGCCACCTGTCTGCAGACACGCTCAGTGTGCTGCGAGGGAGGGATGCAGTCATTCTGACCCAAGGTCTTTCCTTTGGATACATTGTGGGCCCTGTCCCAGGATGGCAGACCCAAGGCCAGACAGGCTCTGGGCTCTCTGGTGTGACCAGGAACAGTGCCATTACATCCCCCAGGCTGACCAGCCTCTGAGCTGGACTCTGACATCAGGTTATAAATGCCTCTGTCTGGGTGCATTATCTAAATTGTTATATATTACCCTGGGTAATGGAAAATATAAAAACCACTGTTAGCCCAGTGAATAAATCCTTGGTGTTGATCAATCATTGTATGGCGTAGACTCTTTTAATAGGCACAATTTACACGGAGACTTGGCAGACTGTTCTGTCTTCTAATTGCAGATGGAAAATGGATGCTGATCTCTGCTGTGCCATAAAAATGTAAACTATAAATGACTTAAATGCTTGTGAGCTTCCTTCTCCACCCAGCACTCATTTGCACCTCATATTTAAACACAATTCAGAGAAAAAACTACTCTCCTGTGAGATAATAACTTTTATGATATGTGCCGGGGCTCTACGCTTCTCCTACCTGATGCCCCCAGTTCTTCCTGGAGCTATGATTTCCCTGGGTCTCTCTCCATGGGGGAAGCATTGGTGTTAGCTATGCAGACAATCCCCAGCCTCTAAGTGCCATGCTATTATCATATAGTCTTAAGTAATCTGAGTTACTGCCCCTTTGCTTCTGTGGGCTGAAGGGGTCAGAAGCTTTCAGAATAGCTTAACTCTAGCACAGAGCCTTGGGAGAAGGTGGAATCTAAGGGTGACGGACTGAAAACAGGTCAGGAGTTCCAGATCAAAACAGGAGACTCAGTGATGTGGTCTACCTGTAGCTTTGCCAGGAGCCAGGCTTAATTCACTCTGTACTTTGGTCTTAGACACCAGTGAGCCCTGTTCTGTTGGAAAATTCCCCTGCCAGAAGTAGAGCTGTGGATGTATACTGGATATTCTAATCTGGACTGGTTGGGCTTTATGTACATGAGTGTGTCTCTGTTTGTTGAGGCTGGTTTTTAATTCATATTTCAGGAACCCTAAGGAAGCACATGTGACTACTTTGGGATCTCTCTCTTCAAAGATTTTTGCTCATCCACATGCTACTGTACCTGATATTGTACCCATGAAAGATGCATTTCTTTGAAATTTAAGACAAGAAGACCCCTGTTAAAATCCAGATGAGAGAACTCCCCATGAGCCATTCTCCACTGTTAATACATTAGTTCAGATTAGAGGGTAGAGCCATTGAATGTTAAACCATCTAACACACTTGCTTCTGGGGTGAGAAACGCAAAGGCCAGAGTAGGGGTATAATTCACCTAGCTTGGCAGAGCTCTTCTGTAGGGAAGTCCCTGAAGGAATGTGGCACATACCAAGCTGTTTTGATGGGTGAAGGCAAAAGATTTGATTGGGAGCCTTGAGTCCACTCCAGGGTAGAGGGGTCACTAGGAGGCAGTGGGAATGGGGAGAACTTTGTGTCTAGGGAACAGCCTGGATACCCAAGGGTACTCTGAAAAAGATGAGAGAAGTACAGAGGTTCTGGAGGCCCAGCTACCCTGCTCACCTCCTGTCAACCTCCCACGTGACTCTAGAAGGACCTGCTGGACCTCAGTGAGGGTGTGCAGGAAAGAAGGAGCACAGGTCACAGAGAGCCTGAGCCGTCCTGCGTGCAAGTGAGAGTAGCCCAGAGAACCACTCCTCCTACATTAATAATGTGCTGGTCCTTCAGTCTGCCTCAGACTGTGTTCACACGGCTCACTGTGCTCCAAGCCTTTCTTCTGGCATTCCTGCTGCATGCAGTCTCAGTCCTTGACCCTTACCCTTATAGGTGAGAGAGGAAGGCAGACCTCAGTGAGCTGATCAGCTTGTGTGAGCAGTGGGTTGTTTCCTCTGAACTGATATAATGATCCATGTGTGATCTATCAGCAAAAAGGGCTCAACATCACTTTTAAGTAAGATTTTTTAATAAATCAAGTGATTCAATATGGGTGAATAGAGGAGTGTCATTAAGGAAATGTGACAGATTTTCTTGTGTGTTTTATATATTTTATAAAATCCTTGGGCCTTGGCCCCTTTTGAAGTGTCAGATGTTAATTGGGCTCAAGCTCCACTCCTAGAGGGTTGACAATCCGGACAGACAGGCAGAGTCACAGTGTCATGCTGTAAGTGCCAAGACAAGTAGATATAGAATGGGTAGGAAAGATCTGATGAAAAGGCAGATGAACCCTACCTTACAGATGGAAGCCAGCTACCCAGGAGAGGTGCCAACTAGCTGAGAAATGGGAGAGAAGGCATCTGCAGAGAGAAGTGCATGTATGGAGGCCCAGATGGCCTAGTGGAGTGGACAAGCACAGGTGTCCTAAGGCTGAAAAAGATGCTAGGATATATGGGGTGTGAGGAGGTGAGGATGACAGCGAATTAGGCAAGGGCTATTTGGTAAGGACTCTACTTGACATTCAGCCTGGAGGTCATGGGAATGCTGAGGGTCTTAAGCAGGGGAGTAACATCACTGGAGAAAGACACATGGTGTTGCTGTGAAGAGAGTGGGACACTGCAGTGGCAGGTGGGTATTACCTAACAGTGTCAGACTCCTTTATAAAATAATGAAAATATTAAATGATTTTATTGTTAATGTGATGCCTGGTTGGCCTCGTGGAAGCTAGGTCATGGGCCTCTCCTATCAGGCCCAGAAGTGGACTTTCTAAACAAGACATATGAAAAGAAGAGCCTCCTTCTCCCTGTGTGAGTCCCTCCTACATTTGGTACCTTCAAGATTCCACCATAACACCCCTGTATAGGAAAGGTGCTGGGTGGGTGAGGAAAGAGATGCAGACTTGGGAGGAAAAGGCTTCAACCTTCCACAGTGACTCTGTCTTCCACTGGGAGATGTGTGTCCTTGGAGACTCCTTTCTCCTGGCCTGATGGTCATTACATCTTGTCCCCTGGACACCACCACTCTCCTAAGATCAATGTGTCAGTGAGCAGACATAGAATTTCACAGATCTCACCTGACCCGAGGAGAGGAGCCTGACCCAGGATAGAAAAAGGAGAGATTATTCTGCAAGTAGGAACTACCTTCAGGGAAGAAGACTTTACAGAGGGTTGCTGGTGCTACAGTCCTGGTTTGTGACACCAGTGACATGAATAGGGAGGGGGAGACATGGCCCAGGAATTTGGTTCCCAAGAGGAACTCCAGGCTGTGCCACGTGTCACTGAAAGAAATGCACAATCTCAGGACAGGTCTCCCTTGAAGAACCACTAGCTTGTGAGACTAATTTCCAGTATGGTTTTAAAAATGTTGTCTCAAAATATTTATTGGATGCCTACTTTGTGTCAGCTCTGCTAGGCATTGGGAATACACTGGTATCTGTGACAAACCCACCTGGCCTTTTTGGAGTAACTGAGTAATGGGAGAGATGAGGAGCAAACAAATCCCACAGAAATGATAGAGTTACCTCCGTGACACATGCCATGATGGAGAAATACAAGATCTGATTATTTGTGAGTCTTATTATATTTCTCCCTTAATTACAGCCAAAGCAGGGAGTCAGGAGGTGGTGAACCGACTGGGAGAACCCTGACAATTTGGAGTGAGGACCCAGAGCAAACAAAGCTCACAAGAGCTTGCTCCCCTCCCACTTGAAAACTGGGCTGGCTCCTCTCCCCATGTTGTCTTGGGACTTGTTTCATTTCTGAAATGCAAACCCACTGAAGAGAGGGAGAGATCTCTCAGGATTGTTTTGCTTGAATCTTGGAGAAAAATGGCTGTTTGGCCTCTCCCGGCCCTTGCTTTCTCTGAATCTGTTTCCCCATTTGTGAAACAGGAGAGCAGACTGGATGATCCTGTGAAGAAGAGACTGCCCTGTGGCTGTCTGAGCATGTGCTCCTCACTTGGGGAGTACCTGATTTTCTTCATCTCCTCTGCAGGATCCTGGGCCTACATCCAGGACCTCGGCATTGACCAGCACTGAGAAGCATAGCTCCCTGCTCCCAGTATGCGTGCCCTGTCTTTCTGGGGTAGAGGAGCCCCCTGGTACAGCTTTTAGTACTATGAACCAAATCTACTGCCCCAAGAGGTGCTTGATCTGGCACCAGGTGCCTTTGTGGCAGCCAGGGGTCCCAGGGGAACCCTGAACAGACTCCTTGTTTACCAGGGGTTCTCTCTGGACACTATGTCTTGCTGCTACCTCCCTATCTCCCTTCTCTTAGGCACTGCTGCTTCTTGGTAGAAGTCTGGTCCCAAGGGAAAATAGCTGAGGCTAGGAGCTCTGAGCCTAGGTGTGGCCTCTTGGTACCAGAAGTGGTGTTCTAGGCCCTGCTTCAGACCTTGATGCCATCCTCTTCCCCAGCTCACAGAGGCAGGATGGTCCCTGGGGGACTACAGTTATTTGGAGGCAGTCAGCAGGTTAAGCGCTCAGCCTCTGAAGCCAGACTGCTTGGTTTAAACTCCAGCTATGCTAAGTATATAGTATAACTTATCTAGATCTCAGTTTCCTCATCTGCAAATTGGGGATATATAATAATAGCTAATTATAGAAAGTGAGGATTCAATGATAGAGAATATGTGAAGCCCTTGTCACACTTCCTGATACATCATTAACACTCACTAAATGCCAGCTGCTTTGTGGTTCATTTTAATAAGACATTTTAAAATCTGTGCATGGGTTTAAGAGTGTTCCTCAGAGTGGGCATCCTGCCTGTGGTGCCCACCTTTTGTCTTTTCTTGTGTCTGTTTCTTACATTGTATGCATCCTGGGGAGTGTGCCACCCTCCCCCAGGGAGACCTAGACTGAACCCTAGATAGGGCTGAGTGTTTTTTTTCTAGTTAAGTTAGTTTTTTTTTTCCCCTAAGGCTGTCTAATGAGTTTTCTACAGCCCCTTGGGCAGCCTCTGTGTGGCCCAAGTGGAGGGTTGGTCACTAGTAGGTACCCTGTGGCTCAGAAAGCTCCATGTGATGGTTTCTTGTTAGTATGGGACTGTCTATTTTGAGTCTCAGGATGGTCCTGAGAATGAAAGAGACAAACATTGGATGTAGAGATGTACAAACCCAAATCTCAGCTCTGTAACCTCAAGAGATTCACTTGGGCTTTCTGAATCTCAGTTTTGTCATCTATAAAATGGGTATGATAATCCTTATCTAGCAGATTTGTGTTAGACTCAAGATGCTGCATATAGAACACCTGGCACATTATTTGCTGCTCAATAAATACTAGTCACTACTATTTCTATTAAATGAATATACCCAATGCCAGGGATTTAGCCCTTTAGGGAAAATCTTAGTGATCACTTGCAAAATTATTTTAACTACACTAAAAATTTTAGAGCTAGGAGGAACCATATTTAATTTCTTCCTTTTGGTAGAGAATAAATTAAGGCCCAAGGTTGGTAACTTGTCTAAGGTCCCCCTGGTCAGAAACTTTGCTGTTTCTCAAATTCTTTCCCTTTAGCTCCCTATTATTTGTAAACAGGAACTTTGTAAATAACCACAATTCTGTTCCCCATGTAGTTTTTTTTTTTCCATTTACTATGGAGGGTGCATTAGATATTTGTGCAGCAAAATTTTATTCATGGTTATGCTGACCTGTGGCAGGGCCTTAAAATATACGCACAAAAATGATGGGTATACATAAAGATGATTCACTTTTTCCCAGTTATTTGCTTTGTAAGAGCAAAGGTCTGTAGGCTCTGGGTTTAGCTCCTGACTCTGCTGTTTGTCCAGTTGTGTGATGTTAGCAAGTTACTCATCCTGTCTGTCTGAGCCTCATCTGAGATAGAAACAAACAGCATGAACAGATAGGATTTTTGTTATTGCAAATATTACAGATGGTTGTTTCTAACCTACCACTGCTTCCCAACAATGTTCTTGTCAATAGGGTTGAGAGATGACAAGGAGGGTGTTAAATTGTTCTTCATGAGCAAAGCAGGAGGAGGAGAGAGAGATTAGACAGCAGGTGGCTAGAGAGATGTCCAAGGAATATATGATGTAGTGATATATGATGTAGTCCTCTCCAAAACCTTCAGTAATATCTGGTTTGCTGGGGGTACTATGGGAAGTTGGGTTTGCTTTATCGGAATAAGGGCGAAGTTGAGTCCCTCTTCAAGAAGGGCTTGGGATGGGCATGGAAGCAGCTCACTGGGCCATGCACAGAAATGATGTACTGCCATGGGGGCTGGGAGCTTCTGGGAATTGAGGAAGTACCATGTGCCTGGAGTTATGTTCCATCAGGACTATGGCTGCTGCTGCTGCTAATAGAGAAGGAGATTTTCTTCCCCTACTCCTTCCAGATGGTGGCCCAGACAGGCTAGGTACTAGAGGTAGGAGTGAATGGAGGTGTTTGTGGGTCTCCCTCCTCTCCAGCAACTCCCCGCACCCCTGGAAGTCCCCCAGCAGGCTGGGAGGAAATTAAGTTTCTAACCCTGCTGGCAGGGTATTGATGAGTTCTCCTGGATGAATTCAAGCCTCACCATCTTAGTATTCTTGACATGAGGATATATTGCTATGGAAGTGTTGGAGTGGAGAACTATTAAAGTGTTTTCTGAAGTCAGGTCGTGGATCGCAGATTTATAGGGAAAGGTTTTGTTAGGGGGGAAGTGCAAAGAGCATAAAAGCCGACCATACCCAGTATCTTTCCCAGACAGAAATGATATTTCAGTAGGTAAAATAAATAGTATATAAAAGTGCTTGCAAATACATCACTGTGCCTTTTATGTACTATGTGGGGTGTGTATGTGCTAAATGTATCCCAAGGCTCAGAAAGCAGAAAAAGACTAAAAGGACAAAAAATTTGTTTCCCCATAAAAAGCCATCTTTTCTCTACTTCCTCTCTCCATCACAGAATGCTGTGTAGTTTGAGAAATGGAACTGCTACCTGTTTCTTGTTGGACTGGTCACAGGGACAGGATGGGGTTGGCCTGAGTCTAGTCCTCAGAAGTTCCGTCCCCTCAGGGCTGTCAGCTCCCCAGTACAAGGCGACACTTCAGTGCCAGATGATCTGAGTATGAGACCTTTGTCATTGAGGCCCTCTCATCTGCATTAGCTCACTGATCCCATCACGAATGTCTGAGATCCAGGACTGGCTCCTCATTTGACAGATGGGTCAAGGGACCCATCAGAGGGAAGCAAGACACCTCCACCTCAGAGCCTCCTTACTGGATACTGCCCTTGCCTGGGGTGCCACCTTTCCTCCTGGCTGAGAGCCTGGTTTCTGGAGATGGAAATGTGAGCCTTTGGGAGCTCCACTGTGCACCACTGCGGGTGATAGCCTACTGAATGGAGCTCCAGGAATTAGCGCTGATGGAATCGCAGATTAGATTCTATGGTGAGACTTCCCCATCAGCCACCTATTTCAGTATAACTTTGAAAAACAAGTGTGCATCCTTCTTCTGAGTTGTCAGCCTAGGGGCTGACAGGTGGTGAGGCAGGAAAAATAGCTTTTCCTTAAGCTCAGTAGTGGGTTGAATAGTTTCTCTCCCAATTTGTGTTTGCCCCAAACCCCAGAAGGTGGCTCATGAAATAGTATTTGCAGATGTAACTAGTTAAGATGAAGTTGTACTGGATTAAAGTGGGCCCTAAACCCAAAGACGAGTTTCTTTACAAGATGAGGAGAGTGCACAGAGATCCAGGGGAGAAGGCCATTTGAAGGCAGAGGCAGCCCCAAGCCAAGGAATGCCAGGAGTCCCCAGAAACTAGACAAGGCAAGGAAGGATCCTTCCCTAGTGTCTTCAGAGGGAACATGACACTGACGACACCTTGAATTTGGACTTCTGGACCCCAAACTGTGAGAGAATAAGTGTCTTATTTTAAGCTACCCAACATATGCTGATTTGTTATTACGGACCTAGGACTCTAAAAAGGTAAAGAGGGACTGGTCCTGGATCTGCTTCTTTGAGGAGGGCAGAGGGAGTATGGGGGCTTGGTCAGCAGGGTTGAGCTAGAGAAAATGAGAATGTTCCAAACTGGTTTTTTTTTTTTTTTGTCTCAGAAGTTGTATTAGTTGCGTTCTCCAGAGAAACAGAATCAATAGGAAATATATATATATATATATATATATATATATATATGTATGTATTTGTGTGTGTATGTATATATATATATATATATATATATATATATATATATACACACACATATAATCTCCAGACATACACATACATACACATATATGAGGAAATTTGTTATGAGGGATTGGTTTATGCATTAAGGAGGCTAAGAAGCACCACCATCTACTGTTTGCAAGCTGAGGATCTAGGAAAGCTGGTATAACTGAATCTGAAGGCCTGAGAACCAGGGGCTTTGAGAGCAGAAGTTATATGTCTTAGCCCAATCAATCAGGGCGGAAGGGAAGAATTCCTCCTTCCTTCACTTTTTTGTTCTATTCATATCCTCAACAGATTGGATGATGCTCTCTCGCATTGGGGATAGCGAACTGCTTTACTCAGTTCACTGATTCAATGCTAATTTCATCTGGAAACATCTTCCTAGATACACTCAGAAATAATGTTTTGCCAGCTATCAGGGCACCAGTGGTCCAGTCAAGTTGACAGATAAAATTAACCATCTCAGAAGCTCCGGTTAAGCAGAATGTGAACCCTATAGCATGAATAGTGGAGCTTCTGTGTTACATTTAGAATGTACAACTGACTAGTATGGGGTAGCTTCTACATAATGCGAAGGCCTTCCTCCTGGAATTGTACAGTGGGCTCAATGAGTCACTTCCACATCTTAAAATCATTTGTTTCCACTTTTCCCTTCTTCCTGCCCAAACTCTCATAGGATCCAGAACATTCTTAATCTGATTCCAGTACATTCTCTTGGGCTTTTTAGAGATTTCTGTCAGTCTGTCTGTGGTAAAAGTGGGGTGGTCTGGAATAGAGGAAAAAAAGCATTGATTTTTGAAGAGAGAGAATTTCTTTCCTTTGTTAGTTTTTTTCTCTACTTTTTTACATTTGAAGGGTGGCAGAAATAATGAGTTTTATGACTAAAAGTCTGGTTTACATATAGTATTGTGTGTTTTTAAATTTACAGTTGAATTTAGATCTATAAGGAATGTTGAGGAAAAATAGAATAACCAATAAGAATGTGTAGCTTGTGCATGTAAGACCTGTGCCCTACATGTTGTTAATTTCATTGCTTAATGCGAAGTCATTTTCATAAGAGTATTGTCAAGCCTGCAGAGCGGTCTTTTTGGAACTACCTGATTCAATGATTTAAGAGCTTGTTAGGGAATTTGGACTTGGGGAATATGTGTACGTAAGAAATACACAATATAAAACATAGATGAGAAATGCTACATTGCAGATGTTTGACTGTTATAAATTTTAAAATTAAATTTCCTCCAAAGCTTTAGAGTTTGGAGTATTTTCATTTTGCATTTGTGTGTGTTAGGATCATTATTCTTTGCTCTTTCTAGGATTCCTCCTTATTTCTGCTCCCCATCTGCTGATCCCTCTGCATCACCTGGTTAATCTAACACTGAGATCTCCAAAGACCCAAGTAGGAGAGATCAATAAATTTCAGAGTTGCCAGAATATAGCAGATGCCCCATAAAATTACTGAAGGCTGAGTTCAGAGAGGCCAAAGCCATTTCTGAGCCATCACAGCTGCGCTGGTTCTCTTAGCATTTCACCTTGGCCTGTATTTTCTATTTTCTGTTCAGCGGTAAAACACACTGTCCACCACTGCTTTTTTTTTCAGCACCAGCAATTGTCAGAAGCTGTGTCCTGGCAAAAGCAGCAGAGCAGGGGGATCAACAGGACCATGAAGAAGATGCTAAGTGCCAGGCACCATACTTGCTGCTTCATATACCCCATGTCACATAATCCTCTTAGGAGACAAATAATATTATAACCATTATAGAAGGGTTACAGAACTTGCCCAATGTTATACCTCTGGTGGTAGGTAGAATACCCAAGATGGCTCCCCTCAAAGCCCCTGCTTTTCTTTCTTTTCCTGATACTTACTCTTTAGATATATGCTGAGATGAACCATTGGGAAGTAGGAATTAGACAGAGGGATGAGGTACAGTGCACACTTGTAGTTTTCATTTTTCTTGTCTTCTAAGGAGTCCAGGAGGTCTTCTCTCATCTGACAGCTGAAAAGCTCAGAGCACATTGGGCCAAAGGGACTGGGAAGAACTTTTTTCCACACATTATCCCATTGAGGAACCAACACCAGGGTGGGGAGGACACAGGGACAATCAGATACCTGACGCTCAATTCTCTTCCCACAACCCTCTTCAGTCCTTTAACAAGAAAAATAGCCCTATCACCTCACTGGAGATAATTTAACTGAAATCAAAATGACTTAATACACTTTTGGAATTTTTAATTAAGAAATACACGCCCAACAACATTTTCACTAAGTACCCAAAATGGAAGATAAATTACATCTTTTGTCTTTAAGTCCCTTCAGTGGGACATGTTGTTAAAGTCAGAAACAGCATAATGGCTCTGCAGCATAAATTAGGCTGAAGGAAAAAGGAGTCCTGGATGACTGGGTACATTTCCTTGCCATTTCCATGCCAGTCCTTCTTGCAGTGGGGGGTGCATTGGCTTTGATGCTGCCTCTTCTTGCTTTTATTTATCTTGGATAATCTCAACAGTGCCATGTCAAAGGCTTGGGTGCCCTTCTGCCAAAGACCTCAATGAATGTGACTGTTTTTTAAGGATCTCAAATAAATCCAATGAAGGGATTAGCATTCCTAGGAAGCCAATGTGGGTTCATGTTTTGCTTCTGTTTTCTTATGATATAAATCCAACTAGGTTTTGCATGTGGCATGTAGAGGGAAGACATTCTTGAACTGTGAAAGATGTAAAGGCCTTGTTTGGTCATTCTTGATTCTTTGTTAATGAAGAGCAACACACAGTTCTCAAGTAGTGGTGGATTGGGGAATGGCTACTGCATTCCTGGAGTGGTTGAGGTATTGGTTGCCTAGTAATGGTGGCCACTTGGAAGGGTCCCCAGGAGGCATTCTTCACTCCTTTGCTGTCCAAATTTGGGAGAGTAATAGTTTGGCTAAATGTTTTGAGTGTGTGGGTATCCCTTGCTATCCCAACTCTTGCTGCTTTATTATCCAACTAAATGGATTCAGATGATTCAGGAATTAAATAGATTCAGATGATTAAATATCTTTCTATATTTGGGGAAAGCATCCAAGTTTTTTTCATCCAACTGTATAGGTTTGAATATCAAGAGATATTTGTAGTTTTCTTCTTCCATGCATTTCTTGAGAGCAAGGACAGCATATGAGTGTTGGAATTTGGTATAATGGAAATGAAACAGACTCAGAAGCTGTTTGTTAGAGCTGGGTTCCTGCTGCTACAACTAAATTGGGTGGTGCTGTCCAAAGCTGGACCTGGGAAGAAATGAGGTGGCTGGCAGCTTGCATGATCTGAGATGTGCTGGGGAGAGTTCTGATGTCTTAAGTAACTCTGTGCTAAGTCTAAACTAATCTGTCCAAAGTCACATGGTTAGTAAGAGGAAAGCTGGGATTCAAACCATGCAGTCTGGCTCTAGTATCTGTGCCCTCAGCTACTACACAATTGACTGGTGACCTTGGGTGCACCCCTCCTCCTTCTGGATGCAGTTCCCCTTTTTAAAATGGGGAGGTGAGACTCTAGGATTTCCAAACCTCTCACCAGTCCTAGCACTCTGTAGCACTGAGAATATTGTGACATGCTTCTCTGTACACAAAGTGAGTACAAGTAGAGATAGGAGGGACCCATTGACCTTCCTTCCTCTCCTCCAAAGGAGGTTGCTGCCCCTGCACTCATTACATAGAGCTTGTCATGAAAATGATGTTTGTGCAAAATGAACAGGCTTGCTGGAGAGAATAGGCACATAAATTTACTCACAGAGAAAAATTAATTTTTTAAAAATACATTTCATATGTAGCCTTTTTATGAGTCTGCCTAAAATTCTTATTCTCCTGCTCTATCCTTGCTCCCACCAAGCCTAGGTTCTAGGGCCAGTAAGTACCATCGCTGGGTGGCCTGAAGCTACTATAGGGTTCCAGAGGTATGTGCATACCTTCTTGCTTCCAGCCAGTGGGGCCCCAGGGATGGTGCATAGGCCTCATTGACCTGGGAACCAGAAAACCTGTTTTCCAGTCTCTCATTCATTATTTCCATCTGCGTGATGTTGGGAAAGTCACTTGGTCTCACTGCCCCTCCAGTTCCCCATTTACAAAATAGCAATTGAAGGTAACAAAATACTTCTCTGAGTTTGTTTGAGAGAAATGTGTTGGCCAAAGTGGGGGAAAAAGTACTGTAGAGATGGGAGAGGCAGGTTGGCCCTTGGGTTAAAGCAAGGATATTGGAGTCTGACAGGTCCAGTTGAATTTGGCCATACCAGTTATCAATCAGTAAGCCGCCATGAGTCCCTTCACCTCTCTAAGCCTTGGTTTTGATTTTCTTATTTTTAAAAATGGAATAATGGCTTCTACTTCAGAGAATTGTTTCAATATTAAAAAAGAAATGGGAGGCCTTGCACATAATAGATACTATATAAAAATTATGATATTCTCTGTGACACATCTTAATAGAATGCTGATACTACACAGACCTCCTGTGTAGACAGATGGGACACAACATGGTGGCAGGGTCAACCTAAATGCATCAGGGACCAGACAGAAATCAATTTCTGTGCTCTCAAAGACAACAGCATCACAATGATGGTCAAAACATTTTTATCGTACATCTTCCTTGTGCCAGATGCTGGGCCTCAGAGAAGAGCCTTCTTCTTCTGCTCTGCCTTCTTTGGGACACTAGGCATGACGTCTTTTATTCCTATTCCAGTGGTGAATTTATCTAACTGTCCCCTCCAGAGGCCATTAGCACATTTTTAAAGTGCATGTAAAACACCTGATAATTTAGCTTGGGAACAGAGAAATAAACACAAATACCACTTCCCATTCTGCAAGCCACCTTCACTCAGTGCCAATACCACTAATGAAACTACTTTAATAAACTAATTAGTAGACTGAAAAAAGAAGAGAGACAGAAATCTTCAGGGTTTCTAGGCTCTCAGGTGGGCCAGGAAATATCTGAAATCATGTTTTATGTCTACGCACAATTTTCTTTTTTTGTGTGCAGGTGCACATACCTGGGTAAAATGACAGGTTTTACCAAGAAGAGGGCCCACAACACTCTTTCTGTTCCTAAAGGACTGAATATCAAAAGGTTAATGGTCATCATTAAATGAACCATTAATCTAATGGGTCATTTTTTAAAGATGGAAGCAGGTTGAGATAATTAGTTGTATCATAATATATGGAAAAAACATCACTCATTAGCCCTTTAACAGCTTGAAAGGGGCCAAACTTTTAAGACTTCACCAGTGAATGTTTTCAATTAATGCTGAGTAAATTTGCATTTTATAAATGTGATCAAATGTGTATAATTCTGTATTAGGAACATTTCTAGACTCTGAAAGAAAGCACAAATCCAGAGCATGGGGGTTTTCACTGACAATCCTGCGTCAACTCTATTTGTTTTAGAGAAAGCTCTGTAGTGCATAGAAATTAATGAGTAATCTTCTTGGTGACAGCCTGAGGCACCTCTGAATGAATGTTTAAATTCCAGTCTCTGCAGTGTGGAAAGGAGCAAGTGGTTTTTATAGAGGGTGTCTGTAGCAGTCGGCAAGAGGGTGATGCTATGAGGAAGCACTGGATGGGAATTCTCATATTTTAGTCATTAATCTAGAACTGGGGTGTCATTATCCTGTCTCGGAAAGAGGAGTAAAAATTTCAGAGGCCACAGGAGTCTTGAATGCTAAATTGTAATGAAAGTTTGAAATGGGGCTTGTCCCCTTCACAGAGATACCATTGAGAATGATCTCTATCCTGCTATGAAGAATCCACAGGGGTGGTGTGCCTGCAAATGCTGGGTTTGGCTGTAGAGGGCTTGCAGCCCTTGGAGAGTCTGTCCTGCCTTTCTCTCCTTTGTTAGAGCATCTCCTTCAGCTGGAATGTCAACCTCTGGAGATCCAAGGAACATGGAGGGAGAGCAGGAGGAATTTTTTGGAGTTTGATATTCATTGATACCACTCAACTTTTTTCTTCCAACCTCTTCATTCAATAATTCATTTATTCTAGTGGTGGAGACCCTAAGTCAAATAAGATCTAGATCTAAATGCACATTTCCCATCCACAAAGTGGGAATTGTTACAACTACCTCACATGGTGGCTGTTAGGCATATTATTGATGCAAAGCCCAGGGTGTATAATGGGTGCACAGTAGAAATTAGGATTGAAAGATCGTTGTCCTATTCTGGGCAAGACACAAGCCATCCACACACACAACTCCTCCCTGGGCCTCTTGACCCTCTTATGTCCCTAGTGGCCTTTATAGGAATTTCTGGGAATTCCTAACTTTACCTGGTTTAGGGATGATAGACACACTCGGGACATCATTTCTGCCTGAAATAAACATTTTCTATATGGAATTTTGAATTTTGAATTTTGAATTCTGGCCAGCCAGGATGCCAAGCCTATGCCTATGTCATCTAAGGAACTTTCATGGAATTTCTGCATCCTTATAATATATTAGTGTCTTTATTTGATTAAAACCTGATTCTCCCAGTAAACTGTGAGGTCTGCAAAGGCAGGGGCAGTGTTAAGTTGCTTGTCCTTATTTCCCAGTGCTTGGCCTGGGAATCAGCACCAACTAGATGCTGGATAATATTTGGTGAATGAGTGAACAGTTACTTTCTGAAGTACTAGACTCTATGTATACTCTACTTATGTTTTGTTACAGTTCCCATTTTATAATCTAAAACATTTATAGCCCAGCCCCAAATCCATAGAATGATTTATGCTGATTTTGATAAGAATCAACTCTGAGTAGCTTGGTTCAAGGCTGGAAGAACGCCATGGCCTCATCAGTTGTTTGCCCTGGAAATCAGATGGCATTGCATGTCTGTACCTTTTCTTATTGATACTTCTATTTGAAGTAAATGGGAAATAATGACATCCTGGGGCACTGTCTCATAATACAGATACATAGGTAAAAAGCCCCAAATCTGGGCACAACTCAAGGTGTTTAGAAATATTTGGATTCTCACTTTGAGATTCTACCTTCTTTCCTGATTGTGCATAAAGTGAACACAGCATTGGTGTCCACATCACAGCATCACATTGCATGCTCTGCCTACCCCCATTATTATTATCAGTGAAGACTCAAGAGGCTGTTTTCAGGAGACTGAAAATCAGATAAAATGCAAGACATTCTGTCACTCATCAAAATGTTTCCTATATTTAGCATGTTAGCATTAATTTTGACCTACATTTTAGATTATATTAATTTAGGAATGGGGCATATTTAATCTTATTCTTAAAAATTGTGCACACTGTTAGATATAACAAGCAATAATACTTTTTAAACTAAAATATGTATGATAATTACAAAGATGCACAAAATACCAAAATGTATAAAGAAAATAAAAATCTTACATACTGCCTACACCCTGAGATAATTATAGTTTGCATTTTGGAGTATAAATTTTATTTTTTTTCGTGTTATACATACAACTATATTTTTATACCAAATTGGAATCATAGAGTACATGTGATTTTGTAGTATCCTTTTCCTGAAAATGAATACATTAAGAACACATTTTAACATTCTTAATTATTATTTTTAAACTTAAACAATTCTTAACCTGAAAATTTTCAAACATATATGACAAAAAACACAAAACTGTCATAAACCATCATTTACCCATCGCCCAGTTTCAACACTTTAGATTCATCTGCCTCTCTCTTGCCTGCCACAGAGGTATTTTGAAGCAACTTTCAGCCATCGTATTATTTCCTTCGTACATATGTAAGCCTACATCACTAAAAGGTAAGGACTTACTTTATTAAATACATATTTATGATGTCATAGAAAATTAATGTCACCTAAAAAATTAATAGTAATTTCTTATTATTACAAAATATTTAATCACTGTTCAAATTTCCCCAGTTGGCTTCTAAAATATTTTTATAGTTTGTTTTAATCAGAATTCAAAAGTCCATAAATTGCAATTGGCTGATATGTCTCTAAAGTGTCTTTTAATTTAAAAGTACTCCTCCGCCAACACACACATCTGCACACACACATTTTTTTTTCTTTCTTGCAGTTTATCTGTTTATTTTTTCTGTAGAGTTTCCCACAATCTGAAATTGCATCCGTATGGTGTCCTTTTAATGTGCTCCTTTCTGCTCTATATTTCCTATAAATTGATAGCTAGCTCTGGAACTTTGCTAGGCATTGCACATGGTATAAAATTTTGGTAAGATGACTTCTTTTGTGGCAAAGCATTAGATGTTATGTAATGTCTGATTGTCTTTACTTTTATGATGTTGACAGTCATTTATGTTATTGCCTAGTAAATTATTTCATTGGGGCATATGGAATACTGGTATTCTATTTTCATCATTCGTCTGTATTTATCAGTTGCAATACTTCTATTAAGACAAACTTCCCTTCATTAACTATTTGGTTAGCAATTGTCAAAATAAGAAGTTGGTTCCTTAATCTTCCTTACTCAAAGATAACTAATGGTATGTTTTGTGTTTTGTGTATGCATGGATTTAAGTACATTTGATATGTTTCAATCCATTTTAGTTAACATTATTATTGATGCTCAAATTGGCCCATTTTTGGTCAGTGGAAGCCTTTTCAGGATGGTACCTATGTTCTCTAGACACCATTCTGTAGTTTTTGGTGACAACCTTGTTTTCTGGCATAGCAAGATATTCTAGGCTCATTTAGTTCATTTGCTGTCCCAGACTGAGAATTAGCTGCTTCCCTAAAGAGTCTTTGTTTCTTTTATTGGAAAATGTTTTCTAGATAAAGGATGTACTTGTTGCTACAGGGATTTTCATTATTTTTAGTCTTTTCAATAGATTGAGATAGGGAAAATGTATTTGGTTAAACTGTATGAAATTGTTATTGGTTAAAGTTATCTAATGTTGGCACATGGTATAACCTATTTTTATGAGAAAACACATTATGTTTCAAACTTATATATCCCAATAAGTTTGTCTTTACTTAGCTTTGTCAATCCTGACAGTCAGTCACTTATCCCTAGATATTTGCTGAGGCTAGTTCCTACCTATTGGCCTTCTTCTCTTAAGAGTTTCTGGGCTATTCTTGATTTGGACCTTCCTTCCTTCTTCCCTTCTTTTTTCCCTCCCTCCTTCCCTCCCTTTCTCCTTTTCTTCTCCTTCCTTCATTGGTTGTGTAATGGGTGCAAGCCTATTATTTGCATACACTATAATTTAATCCATGATTTTCCTGGATATTTTGATTACAATTTTTCTCTGTTGTAAATGTGGCTGTGGTGAACATACCTGAATATGAGGGTTTTTTTTGTAAATTTCTGATTATTTTCTTAAGATAAATATCTAAAACGTGGAATTTCTGGGTCAAGGGGTAAAGACCTTTTCAGGCTTTTGGTACATTTTGCCAAATTACTTTCTTTGTCTGTTTCCCTCACTATTCACAGTTAGGTTTTCAATTGAATTCTCTATTCTTCATTACATGGATATTTCTAGTTTATATTTCTATCTTTTGCATATTAGTATTTGTGCTATTAAAACTAACTATTAAAAAGCATACTGAACTACTTTTAAACAAATTAGAGTTTTTGATTTTTTAAAAAAATATTATGCATGACATTCCTATAGCTAATTCAGGTTGAGGAAATATCTTAAAAACACAATTGATTTCCTTCTCCATGACAATGCTCTGATGTCTCTCTACTGCCAACAGGTAATTTGTGGGTTGAAAACAACTGGAGAAAAAGTTCTGTTTCGTGTGTATAGATTGTGTGTGTGTGTGTGTGTGTGTGTGTGTGTGTGTACATATATATGTATGTGTGTATATGTACATACATGTAAATATATATTTAAAGTATTTAACTTATTAAATAAATATAAACATATCAATTAAACAATAGTAACTAGATTAGAAAATAATATAATGTGTCGAAATTTTGAACTATACCTAAATTATTCTGAGTTAGAAAAATTGGGGCTTTCTCTTATTTTAAACATTTTAGGAAATTAAGACTCCAATATTAGATCTTATTTTGTATAATAAAATTTATTGTTCATCTTCGTAAGTAGGCATTGTACCAGGTGAGCTTACATAGTGTGTAACATTGCTCATTCAGTTGCTAATGCTGCAGTATTTTGAGTCTCCTAATCTGAGTCTCCCGTTGCATCTCAGCCATTTTCCTTATCTGGCCTTCCTTTCTTCATCTGGTTTGGTGGCTTTCCTAAGACTACCTTCTGCACACAGCTGAGGGAGTCCTCACACTGAAACAGACTGCACTACTCAATCCATGTGCTCTCTAGCTCCTCTTTGCCATTTATCATAGAAACACATCACAAAAGTTTTAGTCAACATTCTTAGGAAGCTAACGTGCAAACAAAGGAACAGTTTGAACCTTTTTAAGGAGCCAAGCCATGCATTGCATAGGTTAAATATGGTCAGATTATTTAACAGAACTGTTACAAGCTGTGTTATTATATACAGGAGCAGATTTCCACCCCTGTATTCTCATGTGATATTTCTGTGCCTAGGAGGTAGAAAGAGGAAGGCCAGTGACTAATATCCCCACATGTGCACATGTTAGCATTCCTCACCAAAAAACCTGATTCTACCTTATCCAGATTTTTCCAGGGGTCTGAATGTTTTATTCAGCACTGGTGGCCTTTCTCATTGGTGAAGAAAAAGTTGGAGTAGCCAAGCAATTTGAAGAGATTAAAGAAAATGGAACACTTCTATAGATGTACTGTTACTTCTATTTAGTTTGAACTCAGTGGCAAGAGAAAAAGAATAAAGTCTTGGCTTGGAGGATGTGAATAATATATTTCACGTGACAGTCGCATTGAAAGGGAGAGAGGACTGTTCACGATTACAAGAGGACGTGTGCTGGATCTGGCTGTTAGGCAGGCCTAGCAGTGAATCAGTCATGTCTAGCATGATGGGTAATGAGCAAAGAAAATAGGGCCTTGACATCCAACTCCTGTTGCTGATGGCAGTGAAGAATGAAGGAAATAAGTGCCCTCCAAATCAGGTGGCCCAAGTGGAGAAGAGGTACCGTAATAAAGAATAAAGACTGGAAGTACCTCCTGCCAGAGCTTCTGTGAGCTTTTCATACAGTATATTACCCCTTCCATTTATCTTGTTAAATCTAAAGAGCAGTGGGGAGACATAACAGCTCATTTTTATTATCCTGAGATATACAAATTGTGAGCATGACTTTAATGAACTGACTCAAAGCAAGTTTATTTAGACTTGCTTCCCAGCTTTCTATGAGGATTATTTGGCCACATACAGCCAGCTCATGTCTGAGATGGCCGTCTACTCTGCACAAGTGATCATTTGGTTCACATACACAGGGTGCTTATTTGCCATAGATCAGAAGGGTTAGCAGAAGAGACTTCTAGGCAGCCCCTCTCCATGTCCAGGAAGTTGGGAGCCAACATGAGAATCTAGTTCTGCCTTAGAAAGGTCTTTGCAGAGAAAGAAAGGCCATTGTAAGGATATATCATAATTTATTTATTCATTCATCACTGATGAATGCCAACCCTGATTTTTAATGACAGCTCTTGTATTGCCTCCTCCAGGAGGAGTTTTCTAGCTCACCTCTGTCACAGAATTAGGAAATTCCCTTTTACCATTCAGATATGAGGGAAGAGACATGCCTTTCATTTCTGCATTCCTGGAAGTTGGCAACTGGCCTAACTTAGTGTTGCCCACCTTCAGCTGTTTATTCTGGGTAAATTTTTGCATATATGCATATAATCTATATCATCATATATGTTGAAAGATTTATAAAATAAGGGAAAAGGCAAGAATATTTAGTAAGCCTCCAGGTTTCTTCCATCCTGATTGCTAATATGGTGTTACATTTTCTTCAAGTCATTTCTTTTTTCTTTTACAAAAAATGAAATTTAAAAATTTTACTAATTTATGTTCCCTTTGATTATCAATCTTAGCCATATTTCCTCTTCTTCCTTTCCTCTTCTTAGTCCATGGGAAACTCTATCCTTCTACTCAATTTTGTATATCTTTACAAATACGTCTATGTAGCAATGAAAAGTATCAGTGGTAGTATTTTGGGTATATTTTAAGCTCTTCCTAAATGATGCCATAAAATATATATTGCTCTGCTGACATCCTCCTAATAGTAATGACAGCTGACCCCATATAGCGCTTACCAGGGGCCAGCACTGTGCCACATGCTTTACAAAGAGAGATTAAATAGATTGCCTAGGGTCACACAGCTAGTGAGTAGAAGACCTGGATATAACTTGGGCAGGGCAATTTCAGGCTCTGAGATCCTTCCTTCTTGTCTATTGGGCCTCTTTCCATCAGCTGGCTGGGCCTTGCTGAGCCCCTCCTTTGGGGGTGGTCCTGTGTTAAAAGCTTCAGAGCAGTCTGGAGGGGAGACAGGACTCTCCATGTTTACTTCTGCTTAAGCAGTAGCCCTCCAGCTGCCTCAGTTGCCCTTCTAGCCATGCCACACCCAATGGTTAAGACAAGACTTAAATCTGGCCCATGGCTCCAGCTTACCCAGACTCATTTCCCAGTCTCATCTTTTTTGCCATTTCCATTCCTTCCTTGTTTGACAAGTTGCACTTGACTAGCTGACTAGATTGAGTCCCCCCTGTGGTGGGCCTTGCACACTGGGCTACATTCCTTGGAGGAGGCCCATGCTGGCTGGAACTAGACTTTGAGACAGATAAACAGTCAAAGGTGGGAGCAGGGAGTTCATTCTGATTGAGGCGTGGAAGGTGTCTCCACCAAAAACACAATGACCAGTATGCCCTGCAAGAGGGCCAGCTCCAAAGAGGAATAAATTGCCTTCAACTTTCACTCATTCTGGGTGGCCTTTGACTGACTGCTTTATCTTACTGAAGGCAGTTACTTAGAAAATCTTGGAATTTAACAGTAAAATCATGAAAACCATATTTTATAGAAAGTTTTCTAACCACAAGTATACAAAATTAATGTGTGATAAACAGTTTTAGCTTCTCTTCTTAAACCACCAATTATAATCTCCAGATTAGAAGTATTATTTTCAGAATGAGGGACTAGAACCAGACATGTATTAAATGCTAATTAGAGGCTACACATTTTATCTTTGCTTTCTTTTTTCATCTTCTCAGGCTCTCTGAGGGGGTCTGTTAACTCCTTCGGGAGAGAAAACTGAGTGTGAGGGCCAGGTGAGGGGGCCAGGGTGTGCATTATAAAGGTACTGGAGCTGGCCCATGGTGTGTTTGGCTCCAGAGCTTCCTGTTAACTGCATCACCTGAGAGAAGCATAGTGGGGTCCCAGCAGCTGGAAAGGGACTTCAGAGTCATGGGAAGGAAAGAGGGGCTATGCCCCAGCACAGATTCTAGATAGTGGTCACCCCTTGAAAGGTGACCTTGCTCCAGCTGTCTCTCTTGGCGTTCTCTGGGCTTAATCACTCCCAACTGTGGTTCCATCACCTCTTAAAGCTGTGTTAGATACTTAACCTATACTAAATCTATAGGGCCAGCTGGCAGGAGGGAGCAGACAGAATGAAGATAACAGCATTGTAATTTCTTAGTGGAAGTTGTATAGTACAGTGGAAAGGAGCACAAGCAGAAGTGAACGGACTTGGAGGATACAACTGGGTTTTGATCTGAGTCTGCAGTGAGGCAACATACCCACTACTGGGCCCTTACAGTATCTTCTTTTATCTTAACCAAAAGCACATGAACTTGTTTTCCATCCCCGTCTTCTAGACTCTTTCTCCACCTTCTCTATTCTGTGTGTGCCCCAGGGGACTGACCTGTAGACTGCTTCGTCCAAGCACCTTGCCCTTCCGCTGCTTTTGACCAAAAGGAACATCTTGAGTTAGGCACCAGGGGAAGATTACTCTTAATCGACACCCAGGCCTCGATGCCCCTATTGGTAAAATGCCTGTAATAACAGTCCCTATCGTAGAGTTTTGAGGATTAAATGAGGTCATCATATGAACTGTTAACACTGTGCCTGGCACACAGTAAACTCTCAATCTGTCATTATTTTCTCAACTTTATGCTGGATGACCATGGATGAATCAGTGAATCTCTTTGAGTCTCTGTTTCTCGCCTGTGAACAGAATACTAACAGCAGTTCACTAGGCCTGCATATGGGTTAAGCAAGGCCTACTGGCCCACTCGGAAGGATTAACTGAGAGTAAAGGAGGGGACTAGTTACTAGATTGAAGCATATAAAATTGCTAATGATTTGGCCACTTTGACCTACAAACACAGCAGTTTCACATGGTTTTAAAGTGTGGTAATGTTAAAGGAACAGCAATAAGAGATAGTAAAGCACTGAGGGCTAGCAACATGGAAGCCATTAGCAACCCCAGGATCAAGGGGAAGGGGTGAGAGCAGTTACAAGGAACAATTACTGGGCTCTGCCAAAAACTGTGTCTGTAGGATTCAGGATAGCCCCCAGAAGCTGTGACTCTCCATAGATGTGTGGGGGGCCATGCTGAGATGAACTAAGAAGGAGCCAGAGGAACAATTACCCCACTCTCTCACACTTCCTGCCAATCAGATCTCTCCTGATATATCCTTGTGGTCAAACCCAGGCAGACAAAAGTTCAAGAGAGCTTAGGTGAAGCAGTCTATAGATGTCAGCCTCCTGAACATGGGAGAGAGGTGGAGAATGGGTTTGGAGGGGAACCCCTAGATCCTGTGCTTTGGCTCAGATGAAAGGAGATGTTCTGAGGGCCTGGCACTTGGTTTGGTGCTGGGTGCTTGCTTGTTTGTCACTCCTGTTGTTGTCATTGTTGGATGTTTGAAGATGAAGCCAGAGTGAAGAGGTGTCCCAACTTTCACTAACATCCAAGTAAGAAAGACTGCATGGCAAAAGCCCACACAGAGGGCACCTTCTGACACTGTCATGTGTTCCACACAAGTTCTCTTTCTGGTAATTAAGGCTGACCCGCCCCCTCCCTGTTTCTTGCCTTCCCTCCAGGCCTCCTCCTGCTCTAAGGGAACAGGAAACAAGGCCTCTGATGCCGGCTCAAAGCCCAGGCCAGGCTGATGACGGTCTTTGGTAGAACTGGAGTTTAAATGGCAAATCTCTCCAGGGAGAGGCCATTGGGAGAAGCCATTAGTCTTGTGGCATGTGCAGTTTGTACAAGTTTGCAGGCCTTCAAGACTTAATGAGACCCAAATGAAACATCACAGATTTTTAGAAAGTCCTATTAAAATCAAAAATGAAAACTTTGCTTTCTTTAGTCAGTTCTGGATCTATCTTTGTCATGGCCACTGTGCATCTTCTTAAACAGCTTTCTTGTCATTCATCCTTATTCCTCCCCCTGACCTCTCCATGCTTTTGGGACCTGCCTAACAGACAAGGGAAGAAGGAGGAGCAATAGGGCTGCAAGGGGCTGTGAGTTAGACACTCATGTTTCTCCAGCTGTGGTCTCAGTCCAGGCTCTCCACTCCCTTTTAGCAATGTGTGATCATCTCCTAAGAACAGTGCTTCTCAACCTGGATGAACCTAGAATCTCCTAGAAAGCTTCAAAAAAAGGATTGAGGCCTGTTTCTTACCTCATTTATATCAGAGGTGGTGATGTCATTGGTCTGGATATGGCCTAGGTACCAGAATTGTTGTTGAGACTCCCCAGTTGACTTTAGTGTGATGCCATGCATGAGGGCTCTGCTGCCTTCAAGCAGGGATGCTCATGAGCTGTATCAGAATCCCCTAGAGAGCTTGAAAACACAGGACTGAGGCCCGCCTCCAGAGTTGCTGGTGCAATAGGCCTGATGGGGAGCCAATAGGCCTGATGGGGGGCCTAAGAATTTGCATTTCTCCCAAGTTCCCAGGAGATGCTGATTGTGCTTATCTGTAGTCCACACTCTAGAACCACTGCCTTAGTGGAAATTGAGGCTCAGAGAATTTAAATGACTTGCTTGAAGTCAAATGCCCCTCAGTAGATTAAGAATTAAAGCCTGTTTATCCTTCTCTAGGCCTGGCTGATTGACCCTGTGCAGAGGGCCAGTGTTTTTTTCAAATATTTCTGGTATCAAATTATCACAGATTCCAAACCTGCTGCCTACCTACATTCTAGGCCTATTCTTCCAGACCTGTCTTTATTAGACTTGCCAGATCATAAGAATCCTTGGGGGAAAAGGAGGTACTTGTTTAAAGTATTTATTTCTAGCCAGTTGTATCTCCCATCACCATGAGGCAGGTTTGGAAACACCCCCAACTGTAAGCATTGACCTCCTTGAGCTTCTCTTTTTCCTTGGAAAACCCTTGACATGGGCTCTGCAGCCCAAGAAACCTGAATTCTAAGCACAGCTTGTCAATTCATAGGCTGTGTGGCCTTGGGCATGGTACCTAACCTCCCTGAGCCCACTTTCTTTCCCTGACAATCACCCTTTTATACAATGGAGATTTGAGGAGGACTATAATTAGCATACCTTGACTATAGGCACAGCACATCATTTCTCCCTTCCCTGTGCAGCACAGAAACAGGCAGTGGGGTAGAGGTTGACACATCTTCTGCCATCCAGAAGACACAGCCATCCATGGGCCTACAGGTGTAAGCAGAGACCTCATGGGTGGAGATGGCAGTCAGTGCATCTACTTGGGCTTCCTGTCACTCTTGGATGCAGAGAGGACACATGGCTTGGACACAAGCAGCTTGCCACCCAAGAGGCCAGCCCTCACAGTCGGCAGCCCCGCCATACCAACGCTGTGCCCCACTATCCTCTGGGCTCTGGAAATGAGGTAATTTTACACCCTTGGCTCTCTGCACTCTGGTGATGGATATGTGTAAGTGACCTTGGCTCCTCCAGCTACTGTTGGCACACACAGTGATGTAATTGAATTTGTATACACTGTAAATTTTATTAGAAGAAAGCAATCTAGTTCCAATTCTGGTTCTCTGAAGTTAGATTGTATCTGAGGATAAACTCACTGGTCTGCTGGGCGGGGACAGAGGTCAGGACACTGGTAACTCTCTCACTAGCTTTCACTAGGCATGATAAACATAAGCGTGCAGCAAGACTGAAGAGTGCCTCTAGTGTGGTGGTGAGCTGTGAAAGAAGGGACATGTGCAGATGCCAGCACAGCAATGGCTCACATCTACGTTTATCCTTCATGTTTGACTCTCTGCCTTCTGTCTTCTCTACTCACTATCTCCTTTTCTTCTTCCCTTCCTCCCTTTATGTTTCCACGTCTGTTCCTGCTCCTTTGAGCTGCGAGGCTTCTGGAAAACAACTAGCTCACCTACATGAGCCTCAGTTTCTTCATCTGTGAAATGGAATCAATAATGCCTATCACAGAGGGTTCTTGTAGGGATGGAATGAGATGACTACTATGAAGTGCTTGGCACATAGTCGGGACTCAGTGTGAGTGAGGAACCTTTCCTTCGTTGGAACCTTCCTTGGATGATTGAAAGCCTTGTCTGTAGACATATATCTACTGATTGCCTACTCTGAGTGAGGCTTGAGCCCGACCCCAGCGGGTCACCACAGTCAGTCCTCAGGCACCTACAATCTGGTTGGGAAGCCCAGCACACACAGACATTTCTCTGTCATAGAACAGGGCAGTGAGTGACTTGGGACTGGTGGTGACCTACAGTAACTTAGACCCATGGAAGAGAGAAGTCCTTGGAGACCAATATGGTCAGGAAAGGCTTACTCGAGAAGTTAAGGGTAAGCTGGCTCTTCACAATAGGCCAGATTTGGGGAGGGTGAGCAGAGCAAGGAAGCCAAGCATTTATCAAGTACCTTCCCTATGCCAAGAACCTTACAATGTCAATTTATTTAGTCTTTACTTTAACCCAAGAAATAGGCATCCTTTTCCCATTTTGACAGATGCTGAAACATCAGTAATAATAAGGGGGCAAGTGATTGAATCCCAAGGGGCTGGTAAGAAATTTAAGATGTTAAATCCAAAGTCACATGGCCAGTAAGTGGTGGGAATGACTATCAAACCTGTATCTGTCTGACCCCACAGACTTTGCTGAATCCACTTCTCCAACCACTTGCACACTTACCTTCCCACTGTCTCTGCCAGAGGTCCTTACCTGGTAGCCAGAAGAGGCAACAAAAACCCCTCCTATTGACTAGAAGACAAGGTTGTAGGTGGATCTGTCTGTAGGAGAGCCACCATGCAGGAGTCAGCATTATATGCTCATGCGCGTGCGTATGTGTGTGCGTGTGTGTGTGTGTGTTTTATGGACAGATTTATTAGTAGAGGTTGATTTATGAGAGGTCCCCCATTGACTCCCTATGAAGGATGGCCTTGACTAGGGTGGGGAGGAGGAGAAGGATATTGAGGAAGAAAACTTAAAGCCAGTGTAATAAAATGCACTTCTTCTGTTCTGTACCCTGGTGACAAAGGCAGCTCTCCCGCACATGGGTAGCAGGGACTAACTCACCCCAAATTTGATACCCACTCAACTTTTCAGGAACACAGCTATTTCTGGAACACACCTGGGAAATGCCTGTAGGTTTATGTACTGTTGTTTCTGAACTTGACAGAAAAATCGGCTTTGGTTTTTTTGAAGGTTTTCTGTTTTATTAATGTTGGGCTTTCCATCGAGATAAGAAGGCAGCTCAGTGATGTGTAAAACCTCCATTTTCTTCTTCTTCTTTTTTTCCCCTCAGAATGTCATTCTATTTCATCACCTGCTGCTTCCTATCTACAGCTTCCCAGAGTTGGATGGCAGTGTCCAGAAACCATTTTTTATTCTTCTTATCTTCTTTGCTTAAAACCTAGCTCAGAGGAGCCTACCTTAACCTGATTTTGAGCTACCATCACACAGCAAACAAGTTCTGTTTATCTTTCCAGATTGCAGCATTTAAGCAGATTTTTGGAGGTAAAAAGGGGCAAATGTTCTTGGGAAAAAGCTTGGTGGAGGAAGAAGAGCTTAGATTTTAGAATCACATAGCAATGTTTAAAGCTCAGGTTTGCCACTTACTAGTGAGACCATGCACAGGTTAACCAAACTCCTTAAGCCTTGATTTCTGCATATACCACAAGGAAATAAAAATGCTCGCCCTCAAGATTGTGGTGGTTAAAAGAGGGCAGGGGAAACCTTCCAGTATAACACCTATCATGTAGTAGATGCTCAGTAAATGATTCCTTTTTTTCTTCTGTATCCTTGAACAAGAAAACAAAATGTGTTTGGTTTAGCACTAATTTTGGAAGGGTAGTAACAAGTAGGTGAAATAGCAGGGTGCCCTTCATGCTGGCTCCATTAGGAGCAGATATGCATAGTGGCACTTGCCATTGATAAAAAGATAAGATCTGGGAAGAGGCTGAATTTGAGTGTGCCAATAACTTTGGGCTAAATTTAGATGGGGAGAGGGAGTCTGGAATGAAGGAAGCATTTTGGGAAGAAAGATAGCTTGTTCACTGAGGAGGCTAAGCCACATTGAGGATGTCACTCCAGGGAGGCAGAAGTGTATAAAGTGGACATGAGTGGGTGACTAGAGTGAGCCATGTGGATTCTTGATTAGGAAGTATAATGGTGACATCCAGTGTTATAGCCTCAGCATCCAGCACAGTGCCTGGTATACAGTAGGTTCTCAATAAATAGTTGCTGACTGCTACCTGGATGAATGACTGGTTGGATGACCAAGACTCATCTCAAATATCATCTCCTCCTGTGCTCTGTGTTCTCAGCCTGGCTTATTGAACATGTAGGTTGGGTGAATGCCCACGGACATGGGTTAGATGAATAGGGCACAGCTCCTAGATAGGAACTGAAAAAGAGAGAAGAGAGGATGTTTGCAAAACTTGGAGGCCCTTATGGGCCATACATTGGACTATTTCATTACAGTATAATTATGGGTACCTAAAATGGTGGATCAAAACCAAACTAAGTTGAGAATAGGTCACATTTGAAAAAATTCAAACTACTTAGTAACAAGTTCTTTGGAAAAAAAATTGAAGTATTTTGTAGCATTAATCAGTTTAGGGTTCCTAGAATGGGACCTTGGAAATTGTTTAGTGAAATGCTATAACGTTATAAACTTTGAAAGCATGACACCGATTCCCAGGATCACTTGGCTTGAACTCAGAAGGCAGGGTGGGGCCCAGGATCTTTTTTTGAATCCTCCTTGCTAGATCCTCTACCTAATGCTAGAGCCTCTTCCTGGAACAAGAGTTTTCTCTTACCCTCTCCGCTCTGCTGCTTCAGTAGCAGCAATTCCCCAGAATACACAGGCCTGCTCTTGTTCACTGTTCCAGGCACTTACCTGAATTAGGTCAGTAATCCTCGTAATCCATGAAATAGGTAACATCCTCATTTTACAGATGGAGTTGAGGTCCAGAGCAATAACATGGAACATCCCAGGCCACTCAGCTGTGACCAGTAGAGCTGAGTTTGAACCTAGTGCTCCTGACTCCAGAGTCAATGCTATTCTGGTGGTGCCATGTTGAAAGGAATCGCTCAAGGCAGCATGCATGCAACAGCCACTGCTTGGGAGCATTTGTAACAGCATGTTTCATAGCTGGAAATGAAGGAATGATTTCTATGACCCTCTCTCTGCCCTTCTTGGCCTTCCCCGAAAATAACAATATCGTTTCTTCCCAGATGTTTTGGTCACTAATGCCACCAAACTGAATTCCTTAGCGTAGAAATTTTATATCCCAGGAATTGGTTTTCCTGCATATTTCTAGAAAAGCTAATCACCTCATTAGTGATATTTACATTCCGTTTTAATTGCATCTTCAAGAGCAAATATATTCATTTTTTGCCTATGTTATAGTTCTCACTTTAACAACCTCTTAACAAAGCAGAGAGAAGATCAGAGCACATGACGAGTACCTTGCTCCCTTAAAATATGCCCCCCTTCCAGAAATGTAGGGCCCAATTATCACTGTGGCTGTGAGCTAATTATCAGCTACAAAATGTGGATCACAACTAATTATCAGGATCTGACCTTATTTTGAAACCATAGATTCCTGTAAACTAGGTTACCATTACTAACAAAATAGAATTTTAAATAGGAATTCAAGAACTGTAGTAATGAATGGTTATGAAATGTGTCTATGTCTAACAAATGACAAAGGCAAAATACAATTTTTATAGGCTTACTTCTGGTGAAATTTTTCAGAAGCCCACCCTCTGTAAGGCCTTATTAGTGGGACACAGATGATGGAAAGTCCATTTCAGTGACATCCTAAAATATTCACTTTTTTCAAAAACTGAATACTGTATTTCTGCTGTCTACAGAGCTCTATGCTAGGTGAGGTGAAAGACTGTGAGACAACTAAGCAATATCTTCACCCTCAAGAGGTCCATTCAATGGGTGGAAATGAAATGTGGCCCCAATTCAGAGAGGAGCACTGAAATCCCACGTGGGTAGCTGTGGGTAAAAGCATCAAGGGAAAGCTCTTGTATGGCCTCGTAACAATGGAATTGAGTTTTAATGGGTCACTAGGTTTCCATTAGGAAGAAAAGAGAATGGAGGAAGCATCATGGATGGAAGTGTGATCTAATGTTGAGAGGGGGATGGAAAGACACATGATATGTTTAAGGAATTAAAAACAGTAATAAGATTTGTTTGTTTATAGCAGAGGTCTTTATGGTAACATTGTGACATGGGACAATCCAGAAAGTGTATGCTAACTTTGGGAAGAGCTTGCACATATTTACTTTCCTGGGGAGGGGTGGTCTATAACTTTTGTCGGCTTCTCAAAGAAGCCAGTGATTCCACTAAAATTTTAGACCTATTGGCCTGGAGGACAGTTTTATGAACTGAGCATTGGTGAACAGAAAGAGAAATGCAGAAATGTATGTAAGAACAGATTACAAAGTACCTTGAAAGCCAGGGTTATACCTCCAGACATTATCAGGAACTCAGCTGGGATGCAGTGCAAGATGTAGTGAAAATGAGAAAGGCTGGGTGGGAGCTGAGGAGATGCTGGAAAAGGCAGGAAGGCCAGAGAGAGGCTGCTGTGATTCCAGAAGGACAGGAGGAGGGCCTGGGCCAGTAAGGAGCAGAGATATCAGAAAGGAGAGCAGGAGAAGACTGGAGAAGCTTTGGAGGAAAAGGTAAAAGGGTTTGGTGGCAGAGAGAAAGCAGGTAAAGACACATGGCAGCAGAGTGTGACTGTGGGGTGTGACCTCTGGCACCAGGCCGCCTGGTTCAAACCCAGCTCCACTGCTTCCTGCCTGTGCAGCTTGGGGCAACTTACCTAACTTTCCCATGCCTCAGATTCTTTAGCTGTAATACTAGCTACTACTTCAGAGTTTTGTGTGGAAGGACCAACCAAATGAGCAGAGACACACCAAGTACTTGGAATAGCCTATGATGAGCCCTTGGGTTGTCAGGACTTATTTCCAGAAGGCTGGCAGCTCCAAAAGAGCAGGGCTTTGGTGCTGTATGTACTGGCAGAATTGATATGATTATCCCATTTTCAGGTGAGAGCCTGAGGTCTGGACTGTGTACAAACTTTTGAGATACTTGCTTGGAAGCAGCTGAGGGCCTGCTCCTTGGCCCTGCATCATCTCCTTTGCTATGTTATGTGGCTTCTTTGGATCCTCAATCTATGATTTCTCAAACTGCAATGGAAACAATTATTTTGATAAGAAAAAATTTTAAATAACAAAAATTAGGGATCATAGGAATATAGAAAGAACTCATGCAGGATGTGAATAGTTTTGCTTAATAATGGGGTTAAGAATAACATATTCTCATAGATTTTATACTCTAGCTCTGCCATTGACCAGCTCTGTGGCCTTTGATGAATTGTTTAATCTCTCTGAGCCTTGGTTTCCTCATCTAGAAAATGAGAATAATGAGACCCTTTCATGGGCTGCTAGGATAATTAAATGATATGTTTATAAATTACTCAGCAAGAGTCTTGGTATAAAGAAAGACTTTATACCAAGACATAAAGGGTTGTTATCATTCATTTTTCTACTATTTCTATTTTGGTGCTGATAGCCTAGCTCCAAGGAAATAATATAGGTACTCTTGTGAGAGCTGAAAGACTTCCAGATATAGGAGAATAAACTTGACAGTGAGGGTCAGGTGTGCTGTCACTGGGGATTAGGGAGTGGGGTTAGGGAAGAAGGCCTCTCATGATTATAACCAGGGCTGCCCCACTGCCAACTTGCAAAATTGACAAGGAGCTACCTTGATGTAATCTCCCAAATCCTCTTTCAAATGAACTCTGCAAGGACAAGGGCATCCTTGGCTTTTTCAGATGTGTGGAAGACTGGAACCTCAGGAGGTTCCAGCCCTGCCACTTGCTGGCTGTCTGAACGATCTGAGCCTCACAATGGCAGGGCCTAATGGATTTCCTGAGCATCTCTGAGGGCCAAGTCAGTGACAAGTGTAAGGAACCTGGCAAAGGATAAATGATGATCCCTGCCCTCAGTGAATTTCCAGCCTGGAGAAGGAGACAGAAGAGTAAACAGACTACAACTAGACGCTGGATCAGTAATCTGGCAGAGCGAAGCCCTGAGCAAAGGGGAACGGGGAGATACCCCTTATTCAGCTTGGGGACCAAGAAACAAGATTCCTCAGGGCTTTTCCCCAAAGACTCTAATCTTCTTTGTTCACATAGAAATAATAACTGATCATTTTTTCAAAATGAGCTTTCCTGGATCACATTCTATGTTGCAACCAGTGTGGTAGGTAAACCTTCAAAGGAGAGGAATTAAAGGCAGGCAGGTAAATGCACATGAATGGACAGTTTTTTTTTTTTATTTGGCATGTTAGTCAGTTGCTAACACGAATTCACAAATACATTCAACCCCCAGGCTCTGTAACAAGGTGGAAATAAGAAGAACAGCTCAGTTGAACAGCACATCACTACAGAGACTCAATTTGCTCGTTATCTCTCTGATGTTCCTGACTTCCCAGTTAGAGGAACTCTTCATGTTGCCCTAGGGAGTTTTGTGGCTATAGACAGCACACAGGAACCTGGCTTATACTTTCCCTCACTAGCCTGGTTTTTCTCCAGGTCTGGTGCAGGTGTTCTCCTAGAGCTAAAGGTGGGAAGTCTCCTATATCACTCTTCTGGGCTGAAACCCCCTCCAAAAATACTCTCTTCACTTCTCCTGTCTTATCAGAACTCCTGTCAGGCTGTAAGACCAGAATAAAGTTCACCTCTCCAAGAAATCCCATTCAGACCGTTGCAGCCTATTGGGACACTACACAGTTGCATTCTGTACTAGACGGATAGAAAGTCCTGCTGAGGCCTGAATGGTGTTCTTTCAGGCTGGAGCTCCTATATTTCTTCAAGACTTGCCCAAGTGTCCCAGGAGCTTGTGCTCACATCTCTTACTATTGATCACACTATTTAAAATGGTTGTGCAGCCTCCTTTTAGACTGAGAGTTCTCGCCTGCTAGTAATCCACAAGCTATAGGAATTGCTATATTATTATTGTTATCATCATCATCATCATCATCAAACTATTATTATTATATAGTGGTGGTGGTGAAGAAGTGTAGGAAAGGAATTCTAAGCAAAGACATGGTATGAATGAAGTTGAGGCAAGCAGTCAAGTAAGTCCAGGAGAATGATGGGTATGTGTTAGAAGTCCCAGGCTCCCAGTTTGCAAAATTTTCAGTGTCAGTTCTCTCTAAACATGTGAACATCCTCTGAGAAACACTTTCTCTCTGGTTACAATGACTGATCTCAGCAAGTCTTAGGTAATAGGGAAAAAGACCATTCTGCAAGTTGAGAGGTTCGTATTTTACAGACAAGCATTCCCACCCTTGTGAGATATTTATTAAACCGAGGGATTATATTATCTCCCTAAACTGCTGAAGTACAATTATAAAGAACACACATTCATGATGTGAGTTTTAACTGTAAAGACAAATTAAGACCCAACACCCTCTCATGTGGCCACTGAAGGGATCATTTAATCAATTACTCAGTTCCATGTGAGCAGACTTCAGGAAAACAAATAATAAATATTTGTAATTGCTGCTCTGAAGGCATCCCTGGCTGAGTGTGCAGGGCTGCAGACTGTGTATGATGGCTCTCCATTTTCCCTTGCCCCTCCTTAGCTGAGCTGCACCCTTGCTCCCACAGCTGGCATGACTCATCATTTTGGTGGGGTGCTCACTACCTGTACCCTCATTCCTCCTTTTGTAAGATCATCATGTGCTGGTAGGGTTGGAAGACTTAGGTTTTGGTCTCCACTCTGCTGTATTGAGGATCACTTCTCTGGGACTATTTTCTTGTCTATGACCAGGGTTCTTAAATGTGTTTTTGTGCCATGGACCTCTGTAGCAGTCTGGTGAGGCATATGAACCTCTTCTCAGAATGATGCTTTTTAATCAGTAAAACAAAATACGTTGGACTGTAAAGAAAAGTAATTAAATTGAAATAGTTATCAAAATTTTTATAAATTGTGATATTGGAATACATATGCTTATTTATTAACACATTAACTGATAAAATCTAGTTATGGGTATAATACCTATCCTAATTTGGAAGTAGTAATAAAAGTAAATGAGATTTTGAGATGTCTGTGATAATGGTAATATGCCACATAAACACCTGTGGTTTTTATTGGTCACAAAGTCCCAGTCCTGCCTCCACAACTGGTGGTCTGTTGCCTACGTACATGATGAAGGAAATCCTAAATTGCTGTGAGATTGGTGAGGATAACACACAAATGTTTCTTATGCAAATTTTAGACCCCCCTGAGTCATATCCATGAACCCTTGGACTAGATGGTCTCCCTCTCTGGGCTCTCCCAGCCCTGGCACTTTACTGGTGTCTGATGATGCCGCAAGAGATAGGCCACCATGTCCCAACTTGAACCCTATGCTGAAAGGAGAAATCCTATGCTGAAGGAGCCTCCCCAATCACATGTTAATTAAGCACCTGCCATATGCTAGGAGCCACCCTAAATCTTTCCTGTGCATGATAATCCCCAGGGCTGGGTATAGTCACCCCTCATCTTAGGTAGTAAGAAAAAGGCATTGGAAATAAATCACTTAAAAGTTAAACATGTAAAAGAGTTTCAAAACCCTGGCAGAGCTCCACATGTCCATCCTTTAACAGTTCCTCCAGAAACATGCTCTGAAATAGGCATGTCTAAATCACTACCATGTCACCCATTTGTAGGAGGTGCCATCCCTCTGACTCAGAGTAAGTTCCTTAATCTTTCTGAGCCTCAGTTTCTGTATCTGTCATGGGTGTTGATAACTACTCCATGGTATTAAATAAAACAATTATGGAATGGTACATCTGGAGCAGTATAGTCACTTGCCCCATCTGGACAAGTTTAGCTGTGTTGTCTGGGTGCTCATTCTTGCATCTGGAGTGCTTGTGCACAAAGACCATCCAGGGCCATTGCTCCCGCTGCTCTTGACCTGTTGTGAAAGATGGAGTCCTAACGATTCAGCACCTGATACCCTTCCCAGGGAACAAGCATGGACAAGGAAAAGGGTGCTGAGGGCCATGCCCCCTCTCTGCCCCCATGACTCAGGGGGACCTGCATGCCCTCCCTGTAAAAGGCCCCACCTCTAGCTGCTGAAACCCATCACTTCCCTCTCCAGCCCTAAAAAAGGCCATCAACAAGTTGTGCATTCTTTTTTGCTGAATAAGGATCTGGGAGACTATCTACTTATGCAAAAGGTTTCTATTTTCATATCTTCTTTTCTGGTGTCATTGGCAATTATCTCTGAAACTTTAAGATTATTGCCTAACTTTGCCATGCTTCACTTTTCTTCTCTGAAAAGTGGAGTAAGAATGCCTTCCCTGCCTGTGGAAAATCATATTGTAGCACTTTCAAAAAAATCAAAGCAAAATGAAACCAATCACATGGAAAAAAATGGAACTTTCAAAATCACAGTTACAAGCTATTAATAGAGCAACACTATATACCAAAACTTACAGAATGTGACCAAAGCTGTACTTAGAAGCAAGTCCATAGCATTAAATGCTTCATAATCAATGAGAAAAATGAAAAAAAAACATTCAACACATAAAGTTAAAAAAGGAGAAATCTGAGGAAATTAAGAAGCAGTAAAACATAAATATAGTAGAAATCAATGTATTAGAAAATAGAAACACAGAATTTATAAGTGAATCTAAAAGCTAATTTTGAAGAAACCAATAAAATAGAGATGCTTTTCTTAGATATAATCAATAAATAAGACACAAATACACATGATTAAATATGAGAAAGGGACTATAACTATGGATATGGAATTATGGATATGAAATAGATTATATCAAATTCCATGAGGATAATACATACAGCTCTAATCTAAGATAAAAAGGAAGTCTGAAATGTATGGCATTCTGAGAGAGAAAATGTATACTATAAGATTTAACTCAAAAAGTTAACTTGGCTAACAGACATGGAAGGAATTTAGAATGATCTTTAATGAATTATCAGAAAAAAAATGAGTTTTAGAGAAGGCTCAAAACAGGGTTTTACTAGAGCAGTTGAATGGATGGGGCAAGACAATGAGCAGGACATGGTCAAAGGCACTGGGAGATCAAAATGACATCAGGTGGTCAAGGCCAAGGGCAGGTGTGTGGGAGGTAAGTAGGGGCTTGGGACAGATTAGACCTGGATATCATTCCATAGTGTCTGACCATTTGGGCCCTGCTAATCTCTGTCTTCATGGTCATAAAGGGAGGTGGCCCCTCACCACCTATTCTCCCCTGAGTTTTGAGACTACTAGAGGGAAGGGGATTCGGAAAACTTGAGCGCTTGTACTAATGCAGTTTTAACAGAAGTTGAAGGAAAGGATTACACTTGTCATGGTTAAGAAGTTGATTCCTACAAAGTTATTGTGTCGATAACTTCAAGACTACGGACTTGAATGCTGGGGCCAGAGGGAGATTCCCTGGGAAGAAAATTTGCCTTTCTCTCTGGGTCACCACCAGCACTAACTGGCCGTCCAGACTCTCCATGGGGTATCTCTGGAACTAGAAGGTCAGAAGATGCTGGGATTTGAAAGGCCCAATTCCCAGGGACTATTAATTGTATCATCACACTTTGCTTCATTCATTTAAAGCATGACATTGGCAAATACAGCCTCAGGAGTGATGGACACTAGATCCCATGACCAGTAGAATTTTGCCTGGGAAAAGGGGACTTGCCACCCATTTTACGTTCACTATTCATCATCACCAACTGACATGCAAATATTATTATCCCCATTCAATGGAACAGGTAACTGAAGAAATTAAATAACTTGCTAATAGTAAATCTTATTACACTTTGATGGGATTTACACTTTGATTCTACGGCCCTTGATTTTTCCATTCTACCATGCTTCCAATTTTCCAGGAAGGCACAAGCCCAAAAGAATATTTTCTGAAACGTTTCATTCTTTTTTCCATGGTGCCTTTCCGGGAGCCCAGCAGCAGCTTGTCTGTCTACATGGACAGATGTGAGCTGCAGATGAAGTCACTCACTTTCTACTTCTTTGGGGAGGCTGCACAGCCTCTGTCCTGATGTTTCTTTCAAGTTTTCTCTTCAATCTTTCTCTGACCCCTGAAATTCTGTTTGGATGCACCAAACTTTTGTTTGATGCCATAATGAGAGAAGACACCAAGGGAAGAAATGACCCTGTGAAAGAAAACAGGTAGCTTTCTATTAACATAAAAGTGTTACTGATTTCTAGATGTTCTTCTGGAAGAAGTTCTAGACAGGAAGGTAATTAGGTCCAAAGGCACCAAATCTTTTGTGCAGGAATGTTTCTGTCAGAAAGAAATAGATGCAAACAGGAGAAGCTAGTCATGACAGACTCTTCCCATTTTACAGCTTTGCCATGTTGGGGGAAAAGCTTTCTACTTAGGCTCCTGGCATATTAAACCAAGCAGCAGGTTGTTGGCTTACATTCATCTATGACCGCTGTGACCTCCAGATCTCCTTCTTAATGCATCAACTTTATTGCCCTTCACTGACAGACATTCACAGCTGCTTAGGAGTCAGAAAACAATAGCAAGGAGGTAGACTGTGCATCACCGTTATTTCCTTTCTGTGATGATCACCCTGGACCAGTTGTCAGTGGCACTCCTATCACTCACATTTCCATGTCACAGAGTTTGGTAATTTATCATCAGTGCATTTTAATCAGAGCAAGAAGTGCCTGGAGTGGATTTCATCCATCTTGAGGGAGGAGAGGTTTGATTGACCTCTGGCCCTCTCTGCACTCCCAGTCTGTGTGACTCCATGATAGATTATACAAAGTAACATGGGATAAGGGGAAGGCATTTCACTAGCTCAAACAGGAATACACTGATGTTGCACAAGCTCTCTGGGCTTCAGCCTCCTCTTCTCTGCACAGGACACTGTGGCCTACTTGGAGGGCCATTCTGAAGATTATGTGTAAAAGCTCCCAGAGTGGTGCTCAGCACACAGTTGGGGCTGAACATTTTTGGGTTTCTTACCTCTCTCAACTTTTGTTTTTCTCTATAGCTATCACATTCTGTTCCAGTTATCTGGCTCTATTAATGGGGTGATGCACAGCCTTCATCTGCTTCCCAGAGTTCCAGACAAATAACTTCCCTGCCTCTGTAGTCCTATTCCAATGCCTCCTTAGTCTCAAGGAGGGGGCCACCACATCGACCACCCACTCTATGCTATGCGTGTTACATAAATGATATTTAAACTCCCAGAAAGTCCAGGAAAGTGAGAATCATACTTATTTTTAGAGAGGAAAAGATGAAGTCTCAGAAAGGTTAAATGATTTTCCAGCAATCACACATAGGAAAGAGGTGATATTTGAATGGAAATTTGAATGTGTCTGATGATTAAATGCTGGGATCACAGACCCTGTCACTCCCTTAGATTATAAGGGCTCCCCTGTGGGTGGCCATTGGAGGAAGGGCACTTTCCTGGGAGAAATAGGGGCTGCTTACATTGTTTTGTTGTTGGTATCTTGTCCTCATTGGCTTTAGGTAATGGAATTCTTGAAATAACCAGTCTCTTCACCTCATCCTGCTGCCTTCCTAAAAAGGATAAAAAATAGCAACGTGCTTTAGGTTACCCTCTCTCTGGTTGACATAAAGGCTCTGCCTTCTTGTCAGCGGTTGTGTCTGTGGAGTCATGACACTATTTGTATGTGTCTCATTTGGTTCTGTTCCAGGCTCTGTGCTTGGCACTGCAGACACAGTTTAATTTCTCTAGGACTCACAAGCCTGTGGCAATGGCAGATACTTACATCCAGATACTCCTCAGGAGATGGTTTAAAGGGTGGCAAAGAGTCTGGTCCAGGGTAGGAGGCAAGGTTTGTTCTGGGCATATGCCACTCTTTTGTGGGGACCCACTGCACTGAAGTTTGATAAAAAGGACCTAGAGCCAACTGCTTTTGAATGCCAGCTCTCTTATAAGCTCCAGGAATGTAGAAAATTCATTTAAACTCCCTGGGCCACAGAATCTTCATGTATAAATAAACTCAAGGAACCTTTTCACTGTTAAGGCCCAGAAGAACTTATGCCTGGAGGTTCTTGGCACAATGCTTGGCACAAGTAGATTGCCCTGAAGTTCCATGTGGACTATTTCTCGAGTTAATGCCTTTGCCTCTTTCTCACCCTCTAGATGGACTTTAAGAATCTCTGAGTACTTGGATTTTAGATGGATTTGGTTGTAATGAGCTTTGTTTCTCTTTCTGCTGAGGGACAATATCTATTCATTGAATTCAAGTCTACCTTGTGACTGTTTGCTTCCTGGACAGACATTAGCTGGAGCATGACCATTTTGAATCATCCCGATGGAATGACCAATTTCTGAGGGATGACCTATATCTGCTGGGCTGTCTAGTTCCTAAAGGAGTGGTCTGGCCAGTGTCTCAAGATGGCTAATTTCTAATGTGATGGTCAGTGGTAAGAGGCCAGTTCCTGGTGGGAGGGCCAATTTCTGCCTCATGAAAGGGCAACTATCATTTATTGAACATCTACCATGGACCAAACTTTGTGCGGGGAATGTGTGAGTTATTACGTGATTTAAAGCACTCTGTGAGATCAGCATGTGGATGACAGCAATTGAGAGCCAAAGTTCCAACATCATATTGCTTGGTTCAGATTTCATTTTTGCCACTTTGACCATGTGACTTAACCACTATGTGTCTCTGTGATAATAGAATCTCTATCATAGGGTTTGGGGCAGTAGCTATCTCCTGCCACAGTAGGTGTCCAAAACATTTAGCTACCCTTATTTTTATCTATATCTTGTTGACAGGGAAACCAAGGTTTGGGAAGTAATAGAGAATCTTCCTCTTCTAAGAAGAAAACTCAATTTCATATCTTGCCTGAGATCTAATTTTGGATCTCAGCATTGTCCTATGCTCATTTCCAGTTCTGTCCAGCTTTTTGCAATGTGAGGACATAAGCCCCACCCTTAACTTATTGGTGGTGATGCCCATGGGGGCATCTTGAGTACAGCATGACAGAGACTTGTATGCAAAGAGTGCCAACAAATCAATGAGAAAATAATAAAACTAATAGAAAATCAGCAAAGAGCATCAACAGGCAGTTCATAACACACAATAAATAAATGAAAAATCTCAAATAAATATATGGAAAATATTCATTTCTTCCTTGATTAAAGAAGTATAAAATAAAACAGTTCTGATATATCTTAATTTACCTGTCAGATTATCAGATTGGCAAAGATATAAAAAGTGTCAAGGATGTGTAGAAACAGATATTTGCATATGTGTTGGAAGGAGTAATTGCAATCTCGTTGGAAAGTAATTTGACTATATTTATAAACACTGTAAATTCATCTCACTTTGGCCCAGCATTGCCATATTTAGAAATTTATCCTTCAGGTCTACTAAAACACACAAAGATACTTGGAAAAGAGATTAATTGTGAATTGTATTAGTATAATAACAGGAAACAACAAAAGTATCAATCATTAGGGTTTTATTGTGTCAGTGTTTCTTAAACCTAAGTAATGTATCGATTCCATTTAAGGGAAAAATAAATTTTCAGAAATCCTTTTGGTTGAATAATTTTTAGTATGATATTCCTCTAAGTATGGAAATATTGAACTAAGTATAAACTTCATAGGTTTATAGTTCTTATAATTCTGCAAGTCAAAAATAAAAGTATAAATTAAGTACAAATAAATACAAAACCAATAAAATTCAAGTTAACAATACTAAGTTTACTAGAATATTCTTGGTGTATTCTACCAAAACTAAAGGGTAGATATATTAACAGTGGTGGTGTATAGATGCTGATTTAATTTTATATGTAAAATCTGTACTTTCAGTTTAATAATACTAATGAAAAGAAAGCCCGCTTACATAAATAGGCTTTAAAATTTCTATTAATACATTTAGGCTTTGCTCGCTTGTCCAGGCTATTTAAATCCATGATTACTCAAAACCTTCAAATACCAGTTTTAATGAACTGTCTTTGACAATCCCGAGAAGCTACCCAGTTTATTTGAAGATAAGGTTAGCATCGTGGCTTATTCAAATGTGTGTTAAATAGCATTTAATCTAATTATCACTAGAACAGACCAGCAACATTCTTCTTGGGGTATTTATTAACTGCCATGCTTATGCTTATTGCTGACAAGTATGGCACACTGGACGTGCAAAGGTGCTGAATGCTGTGGAGGGCATGGTTTGAGTTTCCCTTCTTGCCTGTTCCACCTGGAGGACTCAATTTCCCTCCTTACTTTTTTCTTTGCAGATTACTTTGAAACCTTTATTTCCACAAACTGCCATAATGTCATTTGCGTGATACTTATGGTAAACACAAATGACAGTGCTGCAATTTGGGGGCAGTTCTTAGTTAAGAAATGGTCATGCAGATGATCCAAAACATGGCTTTTATGCATTTACTTAGGAGATATTATCAGAATGAAAATGTAGAATCCACAAAGTCTGGGCTCCTGACTACCAGTCTCACTGTAATATGGTGAAATTTGAAAGTTACAGAGGAGTTGGAAGAGGTGGTTGAGGGGAGGGGAAGGAGTCATAGTTGCAGGATATATTTCCTGGGTAGGCTTTTAGGTAGGCTTTTAGTATTCTGATGAAAATGTGCCTGAACTTTGGAACCAAGACAACATGGATTCAGATCTGGGCTCAGCCACTTACTCACTAGCTGATTGATTTGGGCCTTGCAGAATGGTGAGTGCCAGAGCTAGCATTGTGACATCTAGGTCTTCAGATGCCCACTGCCAGGCCTAATTGACCTCTGCTCCTCATTTATGATACCACCTAGAACCCCACCAGGTAGGGGCCTCTAGGGCAGTGGTTAGAGGCAGGGGAGGGATGAGGGAAGAGATGCACCAAAGCTCTCCCTAAAGATCTGGACAGCGGAGCTCTGGGTGGTTGAGTAGATTATGGCATAGAGCATTTAAGCATTTAAAACCCTTACATTAGATGTTTTCATACACTTCTCTGGTAACAAGTGCAAAGAGTACTTGGTTTAATTGTGGTTATTTACAGCCCGCAGAAAGTGGCTGGCCGTTCTCAGGAAGCTAAGGGTTTTATTTCTCACTCCTATTTTCTGTTTCTGTGATTTATGATCCTTGGGCCTGGCAAAATTCGCCTAAAAAGCTCTTAACTCAGTCCATTTCTACACAGACCCTGTGGGAAGCAGGCCCACTCTCTGGTGGTGCTGGGAAGGCAGAGGAGTGTGCCCTTGGGAGAGGAGGCCCAGACACTGGACCTACTATTAAGAGGTGGCTCGTTTGCCCAGCTGTCCTGCTCTGTTTCTGGCCCTGAGAATACCAACCCCAAAGCTCTTGGCATAAAAACTAAAGTCAAAGCTATAATTTGTTGTTGTTCTTTTTTCCACTTGCAATTTGATCTCTGATTTTCCTCAGGAAAATGTGTATTTTTGAAAAATTGCCCACTTCTGCTCAAGGCTATTATTAATCATTTTTGGTTTTGGTTCTTTGGCAATCAGCATTGGAGAGTTATTTCCTCACCTGGCTGACCCCTGCCCATGACAGCGTTGGACAGGAGGCCCAGTCTGGTGTGTGTCTTGGCCTGGGCATTGACAAAAGGTGCTCCTCCCTTCCAGGAGACTCCTCAACAAAGTGGAAATGGTAGCTGTTCTTGGCACATAGGAGGTGCTTTATAAATAGATGCTGAAGGGACTGGAGGGCTGAGGGGGTGCCCAGTGGTCTGGGCCCATCCAGCAAAGTGCAATTCTGCCTCCTTGCCCAAATTCTGTTTTGTTTACTGAGGTGTAAAATAATAATATCCATGTTAGTACTTAATGCATCTGAGCATGTATTCTGTACTAATCTCTCTTATTACCCATGACATCCTGTAAAGACGGTACTACTACTATTCCCATTTGACAGATGCGGACATAGAGGCGCAGGGATAAGCAATTTGCACAAATCTAGTTAGTTGTAGAAATAAAATGTAAGCTCAGTTCCATTTGACTCCTAAGCTTGTCCTTGTGGCCACTGTGAGATGTGTAGTCTTCTTTCTGATCGTGTGAGTCCCTTTGACATTAAAGACTCCCATTTTCAGCATAGGTTCTGCTCCTACCCCAGCTCTCTCCTCTGAACACTGCCTGGGGCACTCACCTGCCCCAAATCTTTTCCTGATACTTTCCAGGGACACTGTCTTGTCTCTCCCCTGCATTTTTAGCATCCTGAAGTAGAGGCCAATTCTGGGGGCATCAACCATGCCCAACAAAACACCTCCACTAGGGATCCTGATTCTGATTATTTCCTCCTTCCTTTTTTTATCAGCCATACCAGAAGTTTATCATTTTTTATTAGCTGTTTTTCAAAGAACCTATTATTGGCTTTCTTAATCTTCTCTAAATTACACTTGTTATTTTATTAGTATTGGCTTTAATCTTTATTATTTCTTTTACTTTCTTTGGGTTCATTTTACTTTTCTTTTTCCAATTAAGGAAGATGGATGTTTTAACTCATTAATGTATGTTTTTTTTTCTCATTTAAGACTGTACATTTTCCTTGAAGTACTTCTTCAGCTGAATCCTATATGTTTCAATGTGTATATTTCAAAATATTTCAATTCAAATATTTTCTTTGAATTATTTTCATTAAATTCAAAATGTTTTCTGTTTACATTATAATTTCTTTTTGACTCATGGGTCATTTATTTAGAAGTGTATTTCTTAATGTCCAAGTAAATGGGGGTTTTGGGGGGTCTATCTTTTGATACTAGATTTCTCCTTAACTAGTATTACTCTTATTTCAAAACAGAAATGCCTCCTTATTTATCACTTCTGATCCTGTGGCAGGAGCTTATTTATTATCATAGTTCCTCACACCTTTACTGCTCATGCCTTGTCAATTTCTCCATTTCACAGATGAAGAAACTGAGGTTAAAGACTTTGCCTGATATCACACAGCTAAAATGTGTGAGCTGGAGCACTGCATGATTATTCTAGAAGAAGGCAGTCTAATTCTTTATGGTTCCGAAGTTCAGCTCTGTGCCCACCTTCTCTCCATTTCATAGTCATTGGAGATGTGAACAGTGAAGAGGACTAGGAGGGTCCCCATCAAATTACTACAGTGGGCACCAGCATTTCCCTTCCTGCAGTTACCCCTTCACTTCCTGCCTTGTGCTTATTTTCACTAATTAAAGTGCTCCCTCCACATTTCCTGGGTGATTTTTGACAAACTCAGGCTCTGGTTACCGGATCTCCTTATTTCAGCCACCCGCAGCAAGGAGCAATGCTCCTACATTCAGAGCAGCAAAAAAATGAGTTGTAAAAATACAAAAATAGCTTGGAGGGAAGGGCCTGCCTTGAGATGTGAGTGACATGTCATTTGAGCAGCCGATGGATGTCAGTGCCTACCTCCCACACTCCGCCTGATGGGCAGACCTGTCGGCAAGTGGCTTCTCTATGATTCCATCATAAAACAAGCCCATCCAGGTGGTTCATCCTTTGCAAATATTAAGGAGAAAAATGAGAACTCTGGTCATTATTTGGCACACAGATTTTCATTATTGTTGTCCCCCAGCATGTTTTTCTCTGCCCTCCTGGAAGTAATCTCTTTGCTGTCAAATTACTCAAAGCAGCTAGAGAGAGAATTTGCTCCTGCACGTGTTCTTTCCAGAGATCATCAATAAATAATAAATAAACTTGGGAGTTTCTAGAATCTTCTGTTTTATAATGAGGTCATTTGAGTTTGAAGTAGTGAGAAGGAAGTTCCTTAAGCAGAAATGGAGAGAGGATATGAATGAGGTATTCTAAGTGTTAGGGACTCTAACCTGCCAGATGTCAGTCTTTTAAAATACTATAAATGGAGTTTAATGCTGAATCCGCAAGTGACCAAATGCTGGGGCAGGCCTATGGTGAGTAATCTCAGAGGCAATGTCATCCCTGAGGAAGATGGCTTTCGGATGCTGTGGTGTCATCCCTGGCTTGATGTGAACTAGGTAACCAGTTTAGCTTATGTTTTTGTTCAGAGTACGTATGGGGCAGGAAGAACTGTTCATATTTTTTCTTATACAAAAGCACTGCATGATCGTTCTGGATAAGATACAATTAAGTAAAACAGAAAACTTCCTTTAATTTAGAGATTATATATAATCACTTTAACTTTCTTGAGTATGTTTTTTCAGACTTTTCTCAAAGAAAAGATATAGTTGTACAAAATATATCTTATTTGCATTTTCTTTTGAATCTTAAATTTTCACATAACTATATTAGAGACATATTTCTGAGTCAATAAATATTCTGGTGTAGTGTTAATGGCTGCATTTCACTGAATGAATGTACCATAACTTATTTAATATTGCATTGTTGAGCTTTTATTCTTTTTTTTCCTGCCATCAACAATGTTGTGATCAGTAACCTTAAAGCTAATTTGATGTACATGTCTTTAACCTTTATAACCCTGGGATAAATACCTAGAATTGTTGGGTCAAATGGTAGGTTTTTGTTTTTAACGCTTTTGATCTGCATTGCCTAAAAGTGTTACATTAGAACTGAACCTCTTATGCTCTCATTCACATAGTTCAAATGTGAAGGGTCTCTATGTCTTCTATTCTCAATACATGACACGACGAACTAGATAAATATTCCCAGGCCTTGAAGGTATGCATGTTCTGAGAATAGCTTCATGATATCACCTAATACTCTTAATTGAAATCATTTATCTGCTTACTCTTCTTTCTCTCCCATTGGACTAAAAGCTACCTGAGACAAAGGATTCTTATTTATCTTTATAACTCTAATGTCTGGTGCATAGTAGGAGCTCAGTAAATATTATTTCATTCATACATTTAATAAACACTGAGTGTCTACTAAGTGCTGGGGACAGCTCAGTGAGCAAAGCAGAATCAACATCCTTGCTTCATGGAGCTTTTGTGGAACTGAGTTGTGTGGTCAGGGACTGCCATCTCACCAGCAGTGTTTTCTCCACCTTTCAAGGCCCAGCTTCTCTGAAGTCTGATCACCCTGGCACTTGCAGCCTATGCAGCATGAATTGTTCTCTATATTTTTCTAGTTCTCTCTGGCCTTCTGGCTTGACCTAGGACAACTTGGAGGATGAGAACACCATGAAAGTAGAGACCACACCTTCTGCATTTGTGGGTTCATAGCTCCAAATGCTGCCTTATACAACTTGCTTATGGGGTGATTCTCTGCAAATCTAACCAGGCCCAATCTGGCACCATGCTTTGGAGATGCTGATTACTCATCTTCCCTACCCTGGCTCATCAGCATTTAATGCTTGAATTGTGTTTTCCACCTCTGAACTTACAAAGACAACTAACTTATCTTAGAGTGAAAAAGGCCATATTCTCTCAATAAAATAGAAAACATATAAAACTTACTAAAAGCAAACTCAAGGAAAAAAATGCATTCTGTTCAACTCTACACGATGCCCAAGGGAGCCTCACTGTGAACCTGAGGTTCTCGTAGCCATAGCTAGAGCTGGTTTCCTAGTGCTAGCTCTGTTCTGGGCCTGTTTCATCCTAGCATTTCTCTGCTTGCTGCTGACTCTTCCTCTGTTCTCTGCCAGGCTATCTTCCTCTCTGATCCATTCCAGGCTATACCAGCCTGATTGATTAGTTTCTTATTACAAAGTGCTCATACATAGCGCAGGATTGTCAGTCCTTCTGTCAGCACCTGCTCAAAATTCCTTCCTTAAAACAAGTTTCTTAAAAGAGTCTGAGAGTTCTACCACTGTTTCTGTTGCTCCAGTTTTTTCTCTTTTGTTGGTAACATGCAGAAGTTTTCAATTATAAGAGATATGTAAGGCTTCTCAGTGGGAACAGGCTCTGCTAATGCTCTGTGCAGAATGGCCTGCACTACACCTCTGAGGAGGCCTTCCTACAAAACCCCATTGTACCTGTAGAAGGAGAAGTTTTGTTAGCCTCCCCCTCATTTCGAGGGGAGGGGGAAAAACATTGAATCTTTTGGTTTGGAAATAGTCAACTGTGGACAGTCTTTCATCCACAGCCCTCAAAACCCTTTCCTCTTGTGTCCTTTTATTCAATATCAAATATCCATCTAGCTGTAGCTGCCAACGTGTAGAATGGTGGACTAGCTCCTCTGCTGGAAATCAACTGTTTGATGATTTACATGTGCACTCTCCAGGAATTCAATCCAGATTTGATTGTGATTATTAAATTACAATCTCAGGAGAAGTGGTTGTACCAGAGGGAAGTGAATCAACCATGAAAAGTTGCTGGAAATGGTGGAGCAATTCCTCTGCAAAGGGCCAGCTGAGAAGGTTAATTTTGGGGTATCAGTGGTGAAAAGGAAGGAGGACAGATGGAAGCAGAAAGCAGGGAATACTATGTGTGGTGGTGGTATTTGGGACCGCCCTCAAAACCACTTGAGCTCCATCCACAGGACTCATCTTCCTCCCCTCCATCCTCCTTTGGATTAGTGTTAGGAGAGGTTTGCAAGCAGCTCTTCTGTGATCAGCTCTTATCCTTAACTCTGCACCTGTGCTTGATTTATCTTCTCAATGAATTGCTAAGCACAGAGGCACAGAGCTAACCTCTGCTCATTGATTGGTTGGTTAAAGAATTGAGAATTCGAATCTGGGGAAGGTGGTTGGGGCAGAACTGACCCATATTTTTGCTAACACGGAACCAAAGTGTGATACAATGTATTGCTGGGAGCATTAGAAAATTAAAGGTAAGTTTTCAAGCAGCACTGCAAGCCAATGGCACTCTCTGAGGACCTCCATGTAGGGGGCCTTGATGAATAATAGGTGAAAAGCTATGCCACAGCCTGGAATTATTATGCTCACTTACGGAAGAAAGCAAGAGTGGCAGTGTGGCGATCTGTTAGTGCTGTCTGTGGGGTTAATGGTAAGCTTTCCTGCTGCTAGTGTCTATAAAGGGAGCAAAGAAAAAGGAAATGGTGCAGGGGAAAATCATACACAGCATTAGCAGAGGCATAGAAATAAATGCAATCATTTATTTCTGGGATGGTTTTTATTGAGCTGGTTATGAAGTTGATAACTTCTTTTTAGTTTATAAGTTGAAGAGAATGAGAACTCATGAAAAACAGTCCAACTTTCTGGTAGACAAAGCAGCCATGTTGGGTCAATTAAAGCTTGGGTTTTCATAGTCTTTGAAAAGGAAAACTGAGAAATGAATATATATTCAGAAGGAGGAGATCTAGGAATGTTAGAGTATAGAGTGTGAGCTTTTATGTCAGAAAAACCTGTTTCTGAGTCCTGGTTCCACATGTTATTAGCATGAACATTGGCCAATTTTATCTGTGAAACAGAATGAGTCTGTCTTCCTAGCCAAAGTAGTTAGTTATAAGCCTCAAATAGCATCATGCATATTTGCATATTTGCAATGACATCTAGCACAGCTCTTGGTAGGAAACAGCTACTCATCAAACTATGGCTGTTTGCTGATGCCATCACTATCTTGGCATTTTATTCTTCATTAATTCCCATAGTTCAGTGGCCTCTGTGTCAAAGGCCAAGGAGGAGTTGTATGATGTATGTGACTTTTTGAATCTGTTGATTAACAATAATCACATTAGTATCAAAAGTTCAAGTGAGCTCACGTCTCTAAGAGATATAAAAAGTCCCTCCAAAAGATATCAGTAAGGCCTGGAAATACCTAAGCAGAGGTGGAAGGTTCGTATATCATGGACACTGTAGAGAAGATCATTAGGGTTGATGGAAAGGAGGAATGAGCTTGTACATACAGGTTGTTTTTTCCAAAATGAGGTTTAAATGGTTATTTTTAAGAAGCTAGAAAAAATCTTGAGGAAGAATATATTGATTTTTGTTTTTAGCTTTTTAAATGGTCCAGTGTATAAAAGTTTGATTATTTTTGATTATTTGTCAGGAAGGAATGAACATATACTTACTTTGTAACAGATGTGTTTATATACATAATTTTCAAATGCAGTGATACAAGGCATGTTACCCACATCATACAGATGAGGTAATTGATAACAAAATATTGAATCTGTAGACTCAAGCTGCACAGCTGGAGTGAGGCCAGGGTTCACACCCCAGTCTCATGGTCTTCCTGTTGCCTATGGAAGAGAGAGGATATTGGCTCCTGGGAAACCTTTCTGGAACATTTTCCCTTCCCTGGCCCAGTGGGTGCCCTTCTTCAGGTTCTGACAGCATTTGGGTCTTTCACCATCACCCCAGGTAACTCACTGTGCTGTACTTGTCTGTTCACTAGTTTTATCTCTAGAGTGAATTCCTAAATTGCAAAACGGTGTTATCTTCATCTCTGAACCTCCAGGACCTTCCTAGGGGTGACTGGTATATAGTAGGTGCCTGGAGAGCATTATCTGAATGAATGTTGGAAAATAGCACTCACGTATCCTTTGAGCCATGGTGTTTCTCAACATCATCTATTCAGGTCCTGTTTGGGCTCACGTTCATCACTATGATGCAGGATGGAGTGAATCTCCCTGACTGGGGACTCAAACCCTGTGCCCTCCAAGAGAGGATCCTTGGCTCTGTGCATAAAAGAATTCAAGAGTGGGCCAGAGTTAAAGATAAAGGCAGATTTATTAGAGAAGGAATAATGCTTCACGGCCAGAGACATGGTCTTCTCTAAAAGTCAGAGTGAGATCCTGAGCATCTACGGAGCTGGGTTTGCATGTGTTTTTTTTTTTTTTTTTTAGTTTCTATGAAAAATTGCTAATTGTAGGGAGTAAAGAATAGAATGAATGGTTGGATTTATCTTTAACTTGTATAGGACACAGCTTAAAGACCTTGTTTTCCTTTTATGATATGGATTAGCTTTAGTTGCTAGCAATCTCTACAGGAATCTTTCTTTGTTCCGTAGGTTTCCTGTGGTCTGGCCCTATGGCTGATCAACCAGATTCCATGTCTAACAGCATGTATCAGGCTCTGAGTTCCACTTGGTTTAATATTTAGTCAATCTGTGTAATCTTCATGCCTCTTTCCTATGTTATCAACTCAACCTTCTTTCCCTGGTCCATGGGCCTTCTTTTAATCAACTTTAGCCCTCCCAGTCCTCACTCTTGTGGTCTCCTCAGCTTTGTGGACCCCACCTTGAGGTCCACTGCCTACACTGCCATGGTCCACTGCCTACACAGACTTCCACAGCTCAGCTGCAGCTTGAACTTCTCATCTCTCTTCAGTGAAGACACCACGTCATCTACCCTCAAATCAGTGCTCTCCCAGGAACTGGAGCTCTGTAAGCCCACGCAGGCTAGGCAACATCTAAGATTTGCCACAAAACTAAGACAAGTGCAAGTTGTGCTACAAGGATTAGTGCATGATGCAATTAATAGGGGAGATTTCAATCCACTTCTGCCACTTCTCAGCTCAGGAACACCTAACACTCAGCCTCTTTTCCCTCATCTCTACAATAAGGCTAACACTATGTATCAAATAGTAAGCTTCCCAGAGCACAGATTTGACTCTGACACTGTAAAAATGCTGTGCATGGAAGAGTTGGTAAGATAAAGAAGGTGGCTAGCCAGCCTCCCACATCTGCAACTCCACAACATACACAGTGATTCTGGGGACCTAGAGATTCATAAACATGTTAGTGTTATTTCTTTGTGGACAATGGACCTCAGAAAGAAAGGGAGCTGCTTCTGTTGGTACCAGAATGGAAATGTTTGAGAAAGTGATGGTTCTCCACGAGAAAAGAGACATTCAGTGGGGGAAATTTTGTACTATGGTGGCATTTGTCAATTGGGTTTTTTTCCCCTTAGGGCAAATCTCTCACTCATATCAAAACACTACTGAAAATGAAAAATGAAGAAAAGATAGAAAATACGAAGGGAAAGCATTAGGAAGTTTCATTTCTTCCTTTGTTTTGAAAGATTAATTTCTTAATGCCAAGGTTGATGTTTCTCATTTCACATGTTTGTCATTAGTATTCTGTGTGAAAAGTTAAACACTTGAAACGGATAGAGATTACCTGCCAATGCTTTCCCCATGAATCAGATTGAAAATGCAAACTGTGACATGAGGCAGAGACATTTATTTTATTTACTAGGGAATCAGGAGAGGAAATTGCTGGCCTTCTGTGCTGCAGCCCCAGGCACTGGTAGGCCACACTGGCAGATTCCTCCTGCCCTTCCCCTGCCTTCATCCCCACTTATGTCCTCCTCTTCCCTTTTCCAAGCCATGCCCCAGTATTATGCCACCCTAACCTCTTTTAGTAGCACTTTTGGCTCTTCAGAGAGAAAGAGGACAAGAATCTGTCTGGGGGAGGGGGTGGAGCTTTGCTCATTTTTATATACTGAATTTAGCCATCATTCTACTCTGGAGAGCAGAGAAGGCTTGGGGTTAAATTATCGAGCTCTACAACTTAGTAGCTGTTTGGCCTTCAGAAAGTTGCTAAACCCCTCTGGATTTATGTTACTTATTACTTATTATTTCTTTTATATACAAAATGCAGCTGTAATTGCCTGTTAGCTGATTCAATATAACTAACCATATGCCCATCTGTTGCTCACCACCCACCCCCTACCTAGAGTGAGTGTTGGGCAGGGCATGTCTCCTCAGCTGTTTGGAGACAACAGGCCTTTTAGGAAGCTGCAATGACTAAAACACCTTATCTGGAGCAGCAGGTGGGGGCCAAGCTCAGCTCTAGCCTCCCAGCATATGGGGTGCCCAGTGAGCAGCATCTGGAGCATTGTTCTGTGCCCCGTGGTAGGATGGTGTCCCTTTCTGCTCCTCTGTGTGATCTTCCTTCCGAGTTTACTCCAGAGCTCCTCTCCTGTGTCTGGCTTTTACTTGCTTTCTCTCCTACTCCTTGACCTCAGAGGGCTGTTTGCTGTATTGGAAGGGCTGGCAGGTTGAATAATGGAAATATGTGTTGGTTTTGGCACTGGAGTTCACCTATTGAGGGACTGTGGTGTTGGTCATCTTCTAGACTTTACTTTGTAGTTGGCAGGCAGAGGAGTCTGGGAAATGCATCCTTGTATGAATATGTCATCATTCTGCTGCCTTTCTGAGATCAGAATGAGTTAGGTTCACCTGGATTGTAAGATCTTCCATAAACTGACCTTTTTTACTTCTTTAAGCCCCTCGCTATAGTCTGATGCGTCTACACACACCCCTCCAAGCAAAGGAGTGGCTTCCCGGACTTTGCGTTTCCAGAAACAGAACCTGGTTCTTATGTTGAGTGATGCAGGATGAGTTTGTGTTTTCTGTGTAAAATTTCCTATCTGCTGGCTTTTAGACCCTCACTGTGCTGGGAAGTCCTCATTTGGCACAGTGATGCTGCCCTGCTCTGCTGGTAATGCTGCCTAAGAGGCGTCTGTGGGCAGCACAAAGCCATGGGTAATAACAGGAGTGAGAACATCAGCATCTGTGTGTCTTGAGCTCAGCGATCATTTTTGAGGTTTTTTTTTTCTTTTTTTAAGTCATAAACTTTGATCCTCTGCCTCCATTCAGCAAGCATCAAAGGTAGATTCTTGATACTTATATTTTTGATGTGACACATAAATTAGAGATCGGTAGGAGACATTCATCATTGCTTTTAGAAAGCTCTTACCAAGGAGAAGTAATAGATTCCTTTGATCTAGGAATATAGATTTTTCATGATGCTGCATAGGACCCCAGAGGAACAGAAGGTCAAATCCCAGTGAGTCAGCATCCCAGTGGTATGCTCTTTGCCTTTATCATGGCAAACTGGGAACATGTGCATTTCCCATCTGCCCTCCTGAGAAGCGCCAGCACATACTTGCAGCATCATTGCCCTGTGCTGGTGACCAAAAGATGGAGAGTTATGTATATGGGGCCAGGGTTGAGGAAGGGATTATATTAAATAAATAAGCACAGCCTCCTTCCTTGTCAGTCCAAGGATATGATAAGAATACCAGGCACAGAATGGGAAAATGGGGTTTCTGTTCAGTGAAGCCTTTAAGCAGATGTGTGAGCTCCAGCAAGTCCTTTGATATCTGTGGGCTTTCACTAAGGTGAGGAACAAGGGTTTATGTGGATAAATATGCATTCGTATGTATTCTAGCTGCCTGACAAAATTGAATTTCATACAGTCTCTTAGATTCTGCCAACACCTATCAGAAACCAGCACACATTCAACTGCAATAGAATGTGCTGCTGTTTTATGGTTATTTGACCCAATTCATAGGTTCAAGGAGACAATGTTTGAGGATTCTCTGATGCTACACCGTACAAGGCACATTGATGTAGGATACAACCTATTGCTGAACTTGAACAATTTCCAGAGTCACAAATTCTAGATGTTTAAGGGAAGCCTAAAGGCAATCCTTTCATCAGATACTGGAATCCAACATCTACGACAAACTTTTTCCACCCTTGCCTATCTACTTCCAATGATGGGGAAGGCAGTACTCTCCAAATGAATTCCAGTCACTCTTTGAATGGAACTCAACCAATGTGTGCACATGCGTGTGTATGTATGTGTGTGTATAAGTGTGAGTGCAATGTATATGTAATGTATGTAATCCATTATTTTTTTTTCAGTGTGTGTGTGGCCAAGTCTCCCACTATTTACCTTTCCAGCATTTCTAAATAGAAATAGAATTTTTCTAGGATTGTCAGACACTTGGGATTCTTGTAGCCTCACTCCACTGGTACAGTTAATTGAGGGTTGATTTCGTTTGCAAATGTTATGCATTATTCATCCAGGGTCTCTGTGGATACCTCATTTTCTGCCTTATAGAAAAAAAAATTAACGAACAGATGGGTGTCATGGTATTGTTGTGCTGAAAGAAAAATGGTTGATTTGTTCACTTGTTTACACAAGAAAGCTTTACCTGCCAGTGACTGGAAAGCCTCGTGGTCTGACAGGGATAGTATTTTGACCAGCATTAGATCTGCTCACTTTCCTTTTTAAGTATACGTAGATAAGGCTATGGTACAAATTGATACTCAACATACATATAAGTATTTGCTATTATTATAATTATTAGAGCATACCTCTGACCTCCAATCCAATGAAGGAATTGAGGTTAAGGTGGTATATTTGTCATTCATAATTCCATTTTGGGTCCTCAGGATTACTGCATTCTTTTCTAAGGGTTTATCAATCATATTTAAGATATTTTCTACAATTTTTCTAGTTATCACTGTGTATCTTGTGACATGTATTTTTGAATTCATGCTTTCTCATTTCTTAAAAATTAAGACTTTTGCCATTGCCTAATCTTTAGGCATTGCTGTCATTCTTTGTTATTAAAAGCTGTCTTTGACAGATCCCAGTGATGTATTAAGTGCCATTGTGTGTCACTCCCAATTCTATGAGCTTCTCCTTCATTGTCTCATTTACTCCTCACAATGGCTTTTTGGGTCAGCACTGTGATCAACATCATTTTACAGATAAGAACATTTAAATATATTAAGAGTTATTTAAATATCTCCAAGGTTTAGAGAACGTAAGTGTCTGAGGTTGCTCAGCCAGCAAATGGCAGAACCAAATTTGAACCCAGGTCATTGCTCACATGAAAAGGTGATTTGAAGACTTTCTATCTTGTGGAGAAAATTTTTTAAGTGGAGGGAAAAGGATCACAGGTAATATCTGAGACAGAGTTTGGGAGCAGGGGTAAAGTTCTGGATCAGGAACTAGTGTCATTTAAAACCAAGCAGACAGGAATTGTGATGTGCCTTGTTGAGTTTAAGGGAAGGAGGTAAAGAGAAGACCCTGACATTGGATTAACTTTCCCCAGTAGATCAAAGGATGGGTCACTGAGATTAGGTCAGAGGCTAAATGGGGATATGGTCAAGGATCAGGCAAATGAGCCAAGTAAATATTAAAAAGGTGAATTGTGGCCATGCTTTTGATTGGATTTACATTTTTAAGGTCTTCGGTCAATTGATAATATCCCCCACTTTTTTAGCTGTCTCTCAGTGTCTTGGATTGGAAGGGTCCATTTTTCTACCTCCCAGAATCATTCTCCCAGAATCTCAGGGATAAATTTATACTTGTATCAATCAAGACTTCATCCCAGTCATCCCTGAGCTGGGTTATTGTGTCGTGTATAAAGAGGCGAATAAGATAGATTCCTGTTTTTGATTCCTGTTAAGCAGAGAAAACAAAACAGTAAACACACGTACACAGTAAGTTCAGGTTTCTATAGAGAGCACTGTTAGGTTCTGTGGGATTCCAAAGAGGGATCCCCAACCCAGCCAGAGATGGGAGAGGTATTTCATTGAAGACTTCTCAGACAAGGCGAGTTTTGAGTTTAACTGGGTGAGATAAGTTGTTTGTAGCCTAGGATGGAGTTCAAGAAAGCAGCATATGGTAAGGCAGGGAGATATGGTAATATCTGGAACATTTGGAAACTTCAGTATGTTGGCATGGTGAAGAGTGTAAATTGCAAGGGCAGCAGCACCATCAGACAAGATTCAGGCCATCTCCCTATGAGGCATATAGTTTAGGTTAAGAAGTATGGATTTTAAGAGTTCAGAGCCACTAATCTTGTAGGCTAGATGGAAGGCTAAAGGCAGGAGAGTTTGATGTCTCAGCAGCCCTTCATTATACTGTGACATCTCTGACATGTTGGATTCTTTTGTGACCCATTGTTCTTTTCCTCTAAAAAAACCAGATGCAAACACAATCACTTGGTTAAAAAAGATTTAGAACACTTTTATCACAGAAGATGGTACTATCATAAAAGTCTTTGTCCCACAGGCAACATTTTCTATTAACAGTGAGAGATTTAACAGATGTCCATTATCTGAGAATGAGATTTGTTCTGATAATGGCCATACGATGAGTTCTAGATACAGTTTATAATCCAGAGTCTCCTTTATTCTTGGGCAGTGCATATATATCAAGGTTGACTTTTATGTGACACCTGGACATGCCACAACTTGTTGGGAGAGACATTTTTCTGAAAGTCTTATATTTTTAATCTAGAATACAACTGAGCCACAATTCCCCCATCCCACCCCATTTCACATTTTTGTCCATCAAGTCTTCACTGACATTCAAGGTCATTTGAGCTGACCTTCAAAAAATTATAACAGCAGAAAAACAAAGGAAGTGAGCTCTCCACAGCGGCTGTCACTTAGTCTCCTCCTCTAACTCCACCCAACCCAAAATTCTTCCATTCCAATGTGTCTGAGGTATCTGGGAGACCTTCAATCCTGAGATAACTTAACCTGCGATTTTGGTTGTGGTGATATCACACACCTACCCTAGCTCTCTCCCTGGGCTCTCTGGGAGAGGCTGTCACAGCTTGCAGTAGGATATCTGAGGCAAAAACTGTGAATGAGATTTCGTTGGTGCTTTCCCCATTCTCCTATTTTCTGTCTGTTTAGTCTGTGTCCCAGCTTCCTGAAGTCTTGTCAGCTTAGAGGCTACTCATGTTCAACATAGCTTAAACTCAGGTAAACAAGCTGGCTGAGTCCTCTGCTTACCCTCTCATCTCATATTCCACTTGCCCAGACCTCCTACATTCTTACTTGGGTCTTATTTTTCCTGTATGGTCTCGTGCACCCTTTAGGGGGGTTGACTTCTGGCTTTCCTTCTTGTCCAAGGTTTAGATTTGACCTTGTGTTATGTGATCTCTGACTGCCCTGATTGAATACCTAGATGGTTTGCCTCAGCGCAGGCCTTTGAGTCTATGCCCTGACCCTGGCTTCTTCAGGAGGGTCCTGGTCCCAGGACAGCTCTTCTGATGTGCTCAGTGAAGAAAGGAAAATATTATTTGTTCAGCAGTTGTAAACACCTAAGACATTGAAAGAGAAGTGAAGCCTGTGTTTTTAAGGCTACTCCATTTTGATAGTCTTTTTTTTTTCAGCTTCTTTATATTGATCAATGAGGAAAAACAAAGGCATTATGAAAGAATGAACAAATGCAGCTTAAATACTTACTGATGTCTAGCATATTGTCAAATGATATGTGGGAACAGTGAGATGAAGTCATGACACCTTTACCTTCAGAACTTAAGTCCAATAGCATGCACACTGATGAAATCTCATGGGAGGAGAGGGCTAGACCAGAGAGGGAAGACTTTTTGAAAGAGAGGAGGCTGAATGTGATCCTTGAATGTGATCATAATATCTCATTAGTGATTCTGTTGATTTGCTTAACAGTTATGTTGTGTTTTAAAGTTCTATTATGAATGGGAACAATAGCTCCATGGTTCACCTTTATCGCCTCTCAGCACACAATATAATGCAATTTCCATTTACTTTGTCTGATTTCCTCCATTCATCTTGGATAGAACAGACTTAGTTTAAGGAGAGGGGTAAAGTTTCTGAAGGGGAAAATTAAAGCTCAGAAGTAGGCTAGACATAATATTGGTAAAAAAAGACAGGAAAGATGTAGGATGCTGGTGATGGAGATGAAACAGAGCTTTATGGTAGGAAGTTGGAAGTCCTTAAATGCCAGGTTGGTAAGTGTGAACCTGACCCTGACAACAGTGGGGAGCATTGAAGGTATGTAGGTCCACTAACTGAGTGTAAAAACCTAGAGCAACACAGCACTTCTCCTGGGGTGGTGTTGCAGGTGGGATAGGGCTTTGTCATTAGCTTTGTCTCCTTAGGCAACTTTTTGTCCCAGAGCCAGTCATTGTTTTTTTATTTTAAAGGTAGACTGATGACCACGACCTCCTGACACTATTGTGGTGATTGCTATGGACAAATGCTGAACACGGCATGGTGCCCAACAGGTAGTCAGCTCTTCATAAACACTTGGTCCCCGTGTCGTGAGGTAGACTGTGTGCAGAGTGGCTCAGGGTTAGGACGAGATAGATCCACAATCTGGCGCTGTGATGCCAGATTGAAGAAAACACTTTGTTGGCATGACCTGATCAGAAGTTCTTTAGCTTTAAATCAGTATAATCCATCAACAAAAGAAATCTACTCTCCAGCTGTACTCCTCAGACTGTTGGCTTCCAAGGAGCTATGCCAGTGAACAGGTTTTCATGTTTCACCCACTGGCTAGTGTCAGCTTCCAGCTTTCCTTGGGGGAAGGAATTCCTAGTAAATATCGAAACCTGCCTGGGCGGCATGTGACAGAGAAACTGAGAGCATTTCATTATCAAAATCCATTTACAGTTTGAAGACATTTGGAAAATGTTTATGGTGACTTACTGCACTTCTCTATGAAATCATTTTCTGAAATCACTCAGTAAATTAAAACATTTCTTCATTTTTTGATGTTGAAAAGAAACAAGCATTGGCCTTCCATGACTCCAGACCTTCTGTGGTTCCTCTGAGCCAAGCAGAAAGCCTCAAAAACAAACACAAAAGGAACAGCATCCCATTAGGGATTCCATCAGTTTGCTTAACAATTAATTGTATTTTAAAGTTCTATTATGAATGGTAACAATAGCCCCCTTCACCTTTATTAAAGCCTCTCACCATACAATATAATGCAATTTCTATTTGCTTTGTCTAATTTCTGGATTCATTTTTGTATTCCTAGTCCTCAGTCTATGCCCAGCTCATAGTAGGTTCTCAGTAATTGTTTGTTGCCAGGAAGCAGTTTTTAAAGCCTGGCTGTGCCTCAGAATCACCCAGGGGACTTTTAGTGAGAGAATTTTCTCAGCTCCTCTCATGACCACTGGGTAAATGGCTCCCTGGAAGTCTGTCCATGGAGGCTGCCTTAGGAGAGATTCAGAATCTGTGTCACTGATGAGATTTTGAGGTTCCTGGCCTTATTTGGAAATGTTTAGACCTGGGATGTGATATCATCTTCCTTTTCCATTTGCTGAGGAATCTTCACAGAATTATCACCTGGGAAATACTTTGGACAAGGTGGGTAATTATGTCAAGAAGGGCATCTCGATAAAAGGATGAGGATGACACTGGTGCTGTTTTGCTCTGAGCCCTGGAAGTGGCGTAGTGAACAGTTCATGGCAAGAAGCTGGTGTTCACTTAGCATGTACTCAATATTTACAAATGTTATGTCTTTGCTGCTGGCAGGAACCTTAGAGGAAGGTGATATTGTTTTTCTCATGAGGAACAAGTCTCCCAGAGGTTGCGAGTCTCACCTTGAGAGCTGGGAGGCACAGCAAGTGCTCCACTGGGGATGTTAGCAGGCACTGCAGTGTGCTCCAGGCTGGCAGGGTTGGGACACTGAGATGAAGTCACTTTGCAGAGAGCAGTGGGCTGAGAGTCATAGTGCCCTGGGTCCAATTCCTGCCACTGTGGCCTCAAACAAATAGAACATGAAGGGGTTGTGCTAACAGTGAAAACTTTGATTACTATGAGCTCTCTTTGTGCTCACTGCCCTCAGGCATACAGAGAGGGGATGAAGCACTGGAGACCCTCTACTGTTTGTGTGTGAGAGAGAGAGGGAGGGAGAGATGAAAGAGGTAGAGGGAGAGAGAAGAGAGAGAGGAAGAAGGAGAGACTGAGAAAAGATCACAGGCTCATCTTCTGCCAGAGTCCCTCAGACAGCACAGCCCAGGCTTCCTCAAGTAGAGGCAGGGAAGTTGCCCCCTATAGTCTCTTCCTAAACTATTATTGCAGATATTATTACTTAAGGCTAAGTGAAAAGCCAAAGTCTACTTCAAACAAGTAAATGTTGGTTGAAGTAATAAATAATGGCACCAAGCCATCCAGCCAGGAGGGGGCCCAACCATATTCACACTCATCTTGGCCTTCCTATTTCCCCTTCTTGGTCTCTTCTTTTAACCTCTCCTCGCACTGACCCTCTTCCCTCCTTCTTTCCCCTCGTACTTAAAAGGTGGCATCCAGGTTCCCTTGGATCCCCTGTGGGTCCTGTACATTTACGTTATGGGGTCTTGAGTTTCAGTGATACAGTCATGAAGCCATGGTGATCTTCCACTCTAACTTTCCCTCAACAAGCAGGGTGCAAGGTGCTTCTGAATGTGGCGAACATGGGGCAAACATGGTTGATTTATAGTTCTATATTTATTTCATTGTATTTTAAAATATACATGATTAGCATGTCAAAGCTATTGTTTCTCAGATACAAGTCATAATACAGTAAGACAAGGATAACTTGATAGAGTGAGTTTATTCAAGGTCAAGTAAATAATAAGAACAAGGAGTGAATAAAACCACAGAGAGTCCAGTTATGGCCAGAACTGGAGAAGGGGAGATGGGAGTGACTGGACAGTATGAAACACTGCCCTGGAGGGACCTACAGTAAAGGGTCTCATCCTTCTGATACCAGCCCCGCTATTCCACAGAGGTTCGAATTCTTCTCATTAATAGAGTTTTAACTCCATTCCTATCACTAATGTTCTTCTTATAAGAGAGACACTAGCTCCCAATTCCCAACACCAAGGTAAAGCAGAAGCACATGCTGCATGAAGTTGGTTGTCAGGCCTTCCTGGCCAAACCAGATTTCTAATCCAGTGGAGTGGGGAGAGAAGGACCCTGTCTAAGGTCACAGACTTAGGAAGAGACAGAGCCAAACATCAAACCGACTCTGTCTGACTTCAGAGCCCATGCCCTTCTTACTTTCCTAGAGGAGCTATAAAATCTCTTCAAACCTACAGAATCTATGACTTGAATTAAGTATATTTTAATTTCTCTCCATGCCCTTTGAAAAATAAAATTGACCTTATATTTTCCTGGGGCTGGCGGATTCCTTTAACTTTCATGGGCATTTTAATTAGCATCAATTCCATGTATTCAAGGAAATGAATTTTTATTTTACATAGTACAGGAGCCTCTGTAGAGAAGAAAGGAAAAACATATTAGCAAATGAAATGTTCAACGCTCAGAACTCTTTCTAATTTAAAAATGCAACATCATAAGTGCCTAAATTAAGCGGCTAGCATGCTGAGCAATATTAATATTATATCCTTCAATCTGTAGCAGCAATGGCAGACAAATATTGGAAAAAAGCAGACAATTTTCCACCCCCAGCCAATATCTGTGCCTCCAAGTTACACTGTCAGGAACTCTCTTTGAATACAGAAATTGTCAATTTTATGAGGTCTCTTGAACACACTGTCTTCTCCTTGTGGCAGGTTTCATTTGCAGCAAACTAACTTTGCACGAATGATGTTCTAATTCACATTCACAATCTTAGCTAGGACTTCAGTCATTGCCAGAAACAGTGGGACTGTCAATGCCCTTTTAGGTTGGGAAGTGACTTAAATTAAGATCGAGACTGATTATAGAACCTTAAGCAGACTTTATTGACCTCACAATGCCTCCATATTATGGGAAGTAGGTGGTTTCTTAAACGCTTTGAGAGACTTTCATCACAAAGATTTTATGACCTAAATTTCTCTATCCTTTTCTGATTAGTTCTGTCCCCTTCCCAATACCGTGCAATCACTGCTCATATATTAAGAATATCTGGGGTTAGGAGCAATAATGGTATAGAGACTATTGATAGAGTGATAGAATAAATTAATTTGCAACATTTACTTTTGTTCAAAAAGTTCTTCATGAATTACTACCATGTGGGGGAGATCGTCTCTGAAACTGTCTTATCAGATGGCCATATCCCTTAATTTGGTACTCCAGGTTGTTTGACTGTATTCCTTGATGCCCTCAAGCCAAACATCAAAAAATTTAAAAATTAGTTAGGTCTTACATATTTCTTGATAACCAGGACATTGTGTGTAGATATTTAACACAGGAAGCCCAGTGTCACTAGAGGAGAACTAGCAGAACCAGTGGGCTGTTTACAAGTATTCCACTCCTGATAACATCAGCTAATGGAGGGCAAGTAACATGCATTCCCTGCTTTATTCCCTGCTTGGTGTCTCGATTATTAGTATCCGTCATACTACACTAAAATATCTGCACAGAATGGCAGAAAAAGAGTGAGTGGCTGGAAGAGAACACCTGGGGTTTTGGGACATGTCAGTGACCAGTGACAAACATCTGTGTCTCTTTAGTGCTATGTGTTTTCCAAGGATAGCGGCAACCACTCCAAACCCTGTAAATTAGCTTTAGGACTTGAAAGTAATTGAGTACAAGCTGGCGCCCACACTACTGGTGAGTGGGTTGCTGTTTATTTGTCTGTGATGGGCTCTTGTTTCTAATGGTCATGTAGTCACGTCAAGCTGCTCTCCTAGGAGAAAAAGCACAATGAGTAGATGAGGAAATTTAAGGACACTAGATGACAGTTTAGTCAGCTTCTTGAAAAAACAAAAGCGCCTTCCCAGAGAACAGATTTTAAGGGAAAGTAATTCAATTTTACCAAATGACTTCAAAGTTCAGTTTCAGAGTTCTCAGAGTGCATCACATTTTCTTTTGCCTTCCTGCTCCTGAAATCTCATTTTTCCTCTGATGTCCAGTGGTTTCATGCTGTCTGGCTCCCCAAACAGCTCAAGGCATAACTAATTCTGCTTCTAACTCTGCCCCTTTCCCTCCCAAGCCAGTGTTGTCTAAGGAAAATCATGTCTGCTTAGAAGTTTCCCAGCTTTCCCAGTGGAAGGTTTCTAATAATTCAGTTGACATAAGTGACTTAGAATATGTTACTTCTCTCAAGAGCATTTGTGATATGCCAGAGGATTAATGTCATAGCTGGAAGGAATGAAGCGCTGGTGGCAGACTGTGGTAGGGTGTTGGGAGAGTCATGGGCAGGAATACTTCCCTGGAATTCTGCTCATTTGTTGAATGGCTGCCTCCCATTTCCATGGCTGCTTCTTGTGATAGCTGAATGTGGAGAAGTCTTCTGGGTTATCACCCAGGACCATATCAGTGAGATTCATTAGCTGGCCATGTGTTTCGGTGAAAATGGAGAGCCATAAAAATCTCCTTTGAAAATACTCAGAGCTAGATATGGCTCAGGTTGGAAGCTGGGAAGTGGTCCTGGGCACTTGATTCAAAGTGCAAGACAAGGGGTCTGCTGCAGTCTATTCCACTGTGCTGTGGGAGAACAGGAGAAAGGACAGTTCTCATCCTCTTGGACTTGGTGTTCTGTTTGGAGAGACACGAAGTGAGAGAGGCAGTAGGCAGTGGTAGGGAAAGCTGACGTCTGTGTGCAGGAGACTGGAGCTCTAGTCATTGCTTAGCCATTAATCCTAAATAGATTGGTTCCTGGTTAAACTCGGGTAGCTCAGCTTTTTTCTCTGAGCTTTGGTTTCTTCATCTATAAGGTAGGGAGCTGGACCAACTGAGCTCTCAGACTCCTCTCAGCACCAATACTGGGTATATTATGAGAATATTACTTCAAACAAGTAGATGTTTTTGAGTTACTAAAATGTGCATGAACTTTATGTTTATATATTTTTTATTACCTTTACTTTTTCCATAAATAAGCCAAGCGGCTGAGGGTTTGAGTGACTTATCCAAGTTTACAAAATGGAAGCCCTGGGGCTGGCACTTAGGTTTGCCTGTCTAAGCCCAGCAGGCCTTTCCTCCACTCTACCTTCAAACTAGAGAGATAATACAAACTATCTATTTTGAGTTTTCTGCTTCTTTACCTAGCCTTACTTAGGGATTATTGTTTCTCTTGGGATAACCATTATCATCATAATAATCAAAACAGCTAATATTCTTCAGCATTTATTATGTAATCTTGAGCATGTTACAATCAAGTTGAGGAGATAAGGCATACTAATATGAAACATTTAGGTAAAAACCACATAAATTATTCAAATAGGTACAAAGTTGCATATTAAGTAGACACAAAGTTGCATACTAAACCCTGTTGCTTGGAGTCCATTTGCTTTCAAATTCTAGAAAAGAAATAGATGGAGTGGGCCAGAGAGTTCACATGCCCTCTTTTCAACCATGCTTAGTTCCACTGCAATTATAAGGCTGAAAGGCACTGGTATTAAAGTTTACAGATGGGATCCATTGAATAATTTGTGTAATTGTACATTTTTATTATCACAGGTGTTGGGAGTTTTCAGGAAGTGATTTAAGATCAGGAGATAAAGAATGTAATTATTTCCCCAAAATGCAAATGGACAGCTTTGATTACATTGGATGTGAGTCATCTTATTTTTGTTCTCCATCTAAGATACAATGAAATTTTATTTTCTGCTATTCCTCTCAGAGAAATGAATTTTCTAAATGTGTAGCACAATGCAGTGATTTATGACATTGGGCCAAGTATTCCTGAAAACAGCATTGAGAAGATGACGTGAGCTTAATAAATTTGTCTATTTAGCTTAAAAGTGAGTAATGGTGACAGAGTGGAGTGAAGAAGCAGAGACCAATGAGAAACTTTATTTTGTGCAAGTGTAAGAGCCAATCAGAGGTTTTAAAAACTTCGCAAAGAAGAAGAAAACTCCACAAAGCAAACCACATTAAGATTTGCAGCTTGAAGGATACTACTTCTGCAAACTACTGTTGTTTTTACAACTGCATCGAGCCTTCCACAATTCAAGTTGATATTTGTACCAACTTCTGCAAAGATGGTACAATCTGCGAAGTTAGAATAAGCCTTTTCCACACCATTAAATTTTAACATTTCACATTTCCAAGTATTTGGCTACTAACACAGCATTACTCTTAATGAGAAATCTCAAAGCTGATTTCTCACCAGCTGTCACTGTTGAATTGCTTGATGTTAAATCCTTCAGCAAGACTGAGGGAGAGAGAGAAGAGCTATAAAGTGACATTAATGACATAATCAAAATACATTTGTTTGAAAATGTATAGACATCGCATATTTACTATTTTGAAGGCAGTGATTTTTTTGTTCCTCTGGAGGTTATATTTATTCTCTTGGCTTTGGAGGTAATTCCTAAATATTTAAAAACATGTAATCCTCCTTGATTGTAGTTCACTGACTTATTATAGACATGAAGTCCCTTGCCCTCCTCCCATCTGGCTTCCAAACATCTTATTCCATGGCCCTGAATTGCTGAGATATAGACTCTGTATTCCTAAAAGTGTTGTTGTTGCTCTTCTTATTTTATATCATGTGAAAGCATTAGGGGTTTGGGTATTAGCTCAGGAGCAGTGGAGGTAAAAATTCAGTGGTCTGCCATGTCAAAAACAAAAGAGCAAAACACTTTTCAGGCCAGACGAAATCGTATATTCAAGACATACTTAACACTAAGATCAAACATGGATACCTGAACTGGTAAGAATCACATGTTGGGACAGAGAGCAGAGTGAGGGGTGTGCCAAACGGCACAACCTAGAGAAGGACACAAAAATCTGCCGATCCCCACATGGCCCAGACAACCTTATCCAATAGCAACTTTCTCTCCTGGGGCAGATTTTAATGAACAAAAGGTGAAAGAGTGGCTGCCAGCTTTTAAAAAGCTTTCCTGGAAACCTCACTATATTAGTTCCCTAGGGCTGCTGTAACAAATTACCATGAATTTGATGGCTTAAAACAACAGAAATTTGTTCTCTCACAGACTGGAGGCTAGAAGTCTGAAATCAAAGTGTGAGTAGGGCTGAGGTCCCCTTGAAGTTTCTAGAGGACAATTCTTTCTCCCTTCTTTCAGCTTATGGTGGCTTCAGGCATTTCCTTGGCTTGCGGATGCATTACCCTAATCTCCGACTCCATCTTTATCTGGCCTTCTTCTCTTCTCCCTCTGTCTCTCCTAAGTGTGTCTCTTATAAGAACAATTGCCATCAGTATTAGGGCCCACCTGCATAATACAGGATGGTCTCATCTCTAGATCTTTAACTTGATTTCATCCACAAGCACTCTTGTTTCAAGTAAGGTCACATTCATAGGGTCAACCCACTGCACCCACCAAACTGCTGCTTCCACCTTATTGGCGGAAACTGGGTCTCACAGCCATTCCTATCCAGTTTTTAGCTGGGTACATTTCTGCCACAAACCCCTCTCAATGTCATGCTGCAGGTTCAGTTAGAGCTGGCAGAGCAGTTTAAGTCTATTTGTCAACTGAAGAACATGGCTGTCTCAAGTTAAGGGGTAAGATGAACGAACACAGGAGCCAAAGGTAAATGTAAGAGACAGGATCAGTTTCTTTTGGTCAGGCTCTGGGTCATCCTGTACGATATTCCCGAGGCAGTAGCATGCTACTCCTTTGAGAACTGATAATCAGACCTTGCAGAGACCTAAGGACTGGCAATGTTGGACTTTTCTCATGCCTTTCTTCTCATCCTCCCTCCTGGGAGGTTATACAAAGTGTTTTCCTTCCTATTTTTCATAGAAACACATACTTGCATACACACACTGAGTAACTTTAAAATCCCACATCATCATCCTTTTTAATTTTTTTTAAATCGTTAACCATGCAACTTTTGTGAATTCTTTTTTTGAAAGTCTTAGCCTTCTTTATTTACTCTCATCCTTTGCTGTGAACTCATTTCCCTTCTTGGCTTGACATGGGGACTTTTTCTATTATTTCTCTCCTCCCCTCACATGATGTGGAGGTGTCTCTCTGCCCAAGCCCCTTGACTATCTGTAGACTGTACCAAGGTATTAAAATTACCATCTGTGACCCTAAGGCAATATACCTCATCCTCTGCTTATTAACTGAGACAGTGATTGAGGTTCTTAAACAAAAGAAAATGATTTAAAATGTTGCTTTCAATATTCCTTTTTAAACTCTAAAGATAGGAAGGACTGGAAACTTTTAAATTCTCTTTAAAACATGACTTTGTGATAGGAAAATATAAGTTTGCAGTCAATAAAGGCTTTACTTTTTTTTCTTAAATATATTTCTAATTATGCAGCCTCCTACATGGCTCAATATGCTAAGAGTCTAGGCTGAGTGTTGGGACACACACAGTCCTGTTTGTGGGTGGGGGATAATTTTATGCACATGCACAGCAGAAATGGCTTGTGAGGCACATTCTGACAAGTTATTAGAGACATCATTGGCCATTAGGTTGCTGTAGAGAGTTTCCAGACGACTACCATGAACCTGGAATTGATACGTCTGATGGCATCAAAGCCTGTGTGTGATTACAATTACTCCTCTACTCTGATCTTGTACTCCTAGAGAGGATGCTGTGACAATCTTTACTGGTCGCCTTTGTGATGCCCCTTGTGGTAAGGATTTAGGCTGGCTCTGTCTCATAACTGTGCCATCTGGAACATATGGCCAAGGAAGAGGGCAGATGACAGAAAGGCACAACTTTTTTTTAACTATGTTGGCCCAGAAGTGACACTACTCAGTTCTCATAGTCCATTGGCCAGAATAGGTTAATGCACCTCCAAACCAGTTGTAAAGGATGCATGGACATGTAGAAGAGCACGTGAATATTTGATAAACACAAACTATCATTGCCACACTCTGGGTCTATAATATTTTTCATATCCGGTGTCCACAACTCCTTGGTATCTCCCTGAGGACTTCCTAGTTTAAATTCTTGATAACAGAGGCTATATTTTTAGGTCTTCATTTTAAATCAGACCACATATCATACAGAGGTTGCTGGCTAACCGCTAGGCTTTCTATAAATAGCAGTCCACCCTTGGGACAATCATTTGTAACTAGGAGGCACTTAGTCACATGGTCTGTTGCTTCCTTGAAGGGTCTGTGCTAGAAACATGTTCTCTAAGAAGGAGATGTGGATGGAGCTGGCATTTCCAAACAGGAGTTATACCAGGGAGTTTGGCCTGATATCCCAGGAACCATCCAGGACCGATAGTACATGATTTGGGTTGACAAGAAATCTATTGTGCTCAGGAGTCATTTCAGCCAACCCAAAGCTTCCAAAGTTATTACTTTTCTACAGGTCTTCATTTCAAACAAGAGTACATGTGTCATACAGAGGTCTATGTAGTATCTGAGCAGCCTACTTCAGGACTTTGGAAAGTGGGGTAGGGGGTGGATAGAGAGACATATTGCAGAGAATCTTGCCACTGATTCTAAGCAGAAACTTTAAAAATCTGACTGTGTGTTGCCTAGCAAGATTCCCTGTAAGGAGGAGGTGATTTCCTTGTACAGATGACTGTTTTCCTGTGACCCAGATGGCTCCTTTGTTATTTCATGTTCTTTATGATACTGATATTAAGAGCTGGAGAGCAGAAACCTCAGCTCCACCAGGTGGTGATGGAAGTGTCTTAAAAAGAGAATTCTGGTATTCAGAATGGCACATGCAATAATCCAAGAATTGATAGGTGAAATAGTTACAGAATGACCAATAGTTGATAGAACATTGGGGTCAAATTGGGACCCAATACCTAGGTTCAAAACCTACAGCGTGTTATTTTACTCAATTTCTGTGGCTCTCAGTTTCCTCATCTGCCAAATAGGGACATTGATATCTATTTTTGTTGTTGCTGAAAGAAAATAGCTGCTCAGTGGAAAGTAGCAGCTGGCATTATTCTCTAATAGTCCTATGAAGGCAGATCTCTTCTATGTCTGACCATGTTCACAGTGCCTAAGTATTCATTACAGCCTAGTCTGTGGGGTTGTAGCAGCTGAGTGGAATGCCTGGATTTATCTCTTGTTGACACTATGCTGCTCTGCACTTTTAGAAGTCCAGGGATTGCTAACTTCTACATCACTTTCACATAGCCTTCTGTACTCCCTTGCACAAAATTAAATGATGATGCACAACTGGCCTACTGTGAGTGTAGAAGAGGCAGCCATACCCTCTACAGTGGGCTTTCAGAGGGGACAGGAAGCCTCTGTCCACAATTTTCTCTTAACCTTCACACCTATCATAGTGCTTCAATATCCATCATCACAGGCTCTTTGTGGCCTTCATTTAGAGATTCTTCATTTACCTCTCCATCAGCAGCATGGATAAATAAATGAGTTACACATTCATATATTTTCCAGGGTCCTTTATAAGAAAGTGTTTTAGCTATGATCTGAGAATCCTACTCACAATATATCAAATTAAATCTAAACCAGAGTATGTGCTTAGTCATGTCTAGATTGTCAAAAATAAAATACAAGTAACTTCCCAGGGGGAAATATATAATTTTCCCTTGTTTTCTCCGGCCTTAGTGAAATCCTAGAGAATCACACCCAATGTTACATGCATTCGTAGAGCACCTACTGTGTACTCAGTCCCAACTGGGTTCTCAAGGAGTTTTTGAACTAGTTGGAGAGAGGATATAAACACATGAAGAAAGGACTCACAATACCAGGGTCATGCGACAATAGAGAACAATGCCTGTCAGTAACTGAAAAATGATGGTATTCTGATCTTTAGAGAACTGGGGCATGATTGATAGAGCAGGTAGAGGGAACTGTGAAAGCTGATTAGAACTTTATCTTCACCTTGTTCTTATCAGGGAACAAGGAGATACTTGTTCACATTAAAGGCTGATAAATTTAGCCAAACGGAAGAAATTGTACAGCTTTAATCAGAATGTTGCCAACTCATACAATTCACTATTACATGGTTAGTAAGGATATCTCTCTCTGCCCCACCCCTGCTGACTCCAGTGGTAATAAGGGCAAATGCCACTCTTCAAAGGGTGACCTGGATTCTTCCAAAGACAGACCCTCCCTCCTATCCTCTTCCTCACAGCAGCAGGCTAGGGCCAGCAGAGAGAAAGAGATAAACTCTCCGAGGTATACCACCCACACAGGGAAGATCTTTGTTCTTCTCCAGGCAGGAGCTGTCAGCAGCAGCAGTTTATATTTTGTTCCCAATACAAATATCAGAAAAGACCCAGGAGTTTTTTTATTTATTGCCAACTAAGCAATGCCCAGCTGAGAGGAGCTCCTGCTTTTTGTTTTCCACTCCCAAGCCCAATGACCTAACTGTATGGTGGAGTTCTTTGGCCTGACATGTGACAACTGTGAAAAATTTAACAGTTGTAGCTTATCCCAAATACCCATTCATTTACCTCAGAAAGAGCAACCCTTCATAAGGAGAAATGCAAAGCTGAGTTGGCTAAAAAGAGAAACTGTTGCTGAAACAGAAGACAAAAGTCAAAACCTGAATGTCTGGTGGTATCACAGAAGAAATCTTATTCCCCAGCAAGTTGTCAAGGGTGGCTTAGAAAGATGTGTTTTATTCAAGTCTTCAGACATTTCTAGGTTTAGTTAAGCAGCAACTAACAGCTGTTAAGAATTAGTGAGATAAGTACCAAGTTTATCCAGGAGTTTATTACTTTAAATTTCTCCTCTAGATATATCATCTTTAAATACTCTTTACACTTTTGACTTTAGCAGTTTTTCTAGTTATTGACAAAGAGCATTCATGTGCCTGTTAATAACTATGCTTATGACAGACAATTACACTTACAAAGTCCTGGCTGGACTTTAGGCTTTTATTGAAGCTCATGCCCTGAGTACAAACATAGTTTCTGGAATGAAGACATCATATTCTAAGACAGCTCCAAGCTCTCAATCGGAACATTTGAAGAGCCAGCACATGACACACATCCTGGTAGTTTTAGTAATTGGATGATAACCTCTGTTCCTCACCTCCTAGCCCTATGGTCCCTCATGGACATTCCCCCCCAGGCCACTCAGCTTTGTACCCTCCTTCCTCTTCAGAGTGTGTGAAAACTCTGCCTGCTAACTATACCAGGCAGATTTCTTGGAGTCATTCACCAGACAGACATTTATGGAGCATCTACTCTGTACAGGCTCCTTCCATGAGGTAGGCCGGTGGCCCAGCCATGTGAGGCAGTGTGGGGTGTTATTTCAGCAGAGTCCTGGGCACCCTAGGCTCTAGTTTGCTTGAGACTGTGAGGTGTAGCAGGTCTCATAGCCACTTGGCATGGCACCTCTTGCATCCTAGGGCAAGGACCTGCTTTTCCACTTTTCCCTGGAATCTATACCAACCCTGAGAGAGGGCTGCTGTGGGTTGGTTTGCTGCCATGCAGCATGTGAATCTTCCTTTGAACAGAAGTCATGCTCAGTGACCTAAGAGGTAACAGGGCCCGAGTCTAGTTTCCTTCAGTGCAAAATTGCCCCCTGCTGTCTCTGGGGGCTGAGGCGACAGTCTTGGTTTTGCCCTCAAAACAGCTGCAGAACACAGTAACTTCCATGCAGAAGTCTGGTTAGGGTCCCTTCCTTTTCCAACAGCCATGTAAAGGACAGGCATCTGTGATTGCTTATAGTATCATATTGGTCTTTTAAGCCCCTATACTACTTTCTTTTACACACAGTCCAACTCTGAGCAACACACCTTCTAAATAGACAGACTCTGTGTAATAGGTGACTGCATTCATTTCTGCTCTGGAGAGAGATCTTCCAGGTGAACCACTTCATCCTTATTATGTGTTTTTCCCCTAGGAAACCTCCTTAGAACCTACCAGAATACTCCCAGGAAGGGGCAGAGTTGATCAAAAAGGGCTTTTGTCCCACTGGCAAAGTGAGCTTAGCATTATATCTGGACCCTGCAGACCAGATGTCCACTGCCTCTCTCCCCAGAGGGCAGTCTTTTTGACAAGTGGATCATAGCAGGAGTTCTACCCCCAGTTCTCCCAGCATCTCATGTCTCTCCCCAGCCCCCTGGGGTAGTACTGCTCACAGCATGACAGTTTTTGCCTGGAATTCTAGGCAGTGATCCTTTCTCCAAGACAAAATACCTCTCCAGGCTGGCCCTCAAAGAGATGGGAGGGTCACTTAGGTCTCCCAAACCACCATACCACTTTGGACAGTGTGTAAGGCTCTCATTCTTTATACATAATTCATATAGGTGAAGGGCCACTTCCAAAATGCATCTTCATAGAAAGCAGGATGGAACAATTTCATGGTTGATTTTCAGACCGTATCATGAAAAATTGAATTAAAAACTGTAAAAGCATGTTAATTTGATCTTACATTTCACTAAATTGGTGTTATACTGCACCTATGTGCTACTTATCCTAAGTTTGAGTGTTGAGTATGTTCCCCAACACTATTGTTAGGCAGCAGGGGAGACATTTGAGTGGGAACTCACTTTACAAATGAATAATTAATTAATGACATTGACAACTTTTCCTTTTTTACACAACCTCACCGTTGGGACATTGATAATAAAGATTCTCTTTAAGAGGACTACTAATTTATATGATTTTTTTTTGCTGAGTTATAGGACAGATGGAAAAAGGCAGACACAGAGTAGAGGTTCCTCAAAGCCAGAATTTCTGCAGCACCAGAGAAAATTTCCACTACAATATGGTTCTTGGTGATGGCATTCACTGGAGAGCCCCCATGTCCTCTCCTGGCTCCTCAACTGTAGCCTGTATTTTGGGCTCTTCCTATCTCCACCCACTTCTCAGATTCTTCTCCATCCTGTCTCTCTCTTGGATCTCTCTGCTACAATATTTGCATTTTTTATTTTAACAGGGTGGCATTTTCAAATCACAGTCACCACTCAGCTTAAAAGCTTCATATTCTAGAATAAGTTCACCTTAATATTCAGGTTTTACCTTGAATGTTTTAAATCCTTTTATTTTGAGGAATGTGCCACTTAGGTGGGTCTGTGCCTCCTTAGGCTTTTTAATCAGGGTAAATGTCTTGAATTCCAAATGGACATTAAAATGACCAACATATTTCTTACCAAACTGCCCACTCCCAGACTTTTAATAAGGAAATTCAAAAAACTAAGAATGAGTCACTTTGGAAGAGAAACCTCAGAGCATATCTGCACAGTAATATTTTGGCAATGAACAAAGAGGGAATGTAAACATTAAATATCATGGGCATCATGTTATTGAATTAAGAAATTAATTTTTATACTTCTGTAGAGAGGATAGAACTTTGATTCTAAGGTCAGGACTTTTCACTTTGCTATTCCTTTAAATTATTGTATTTTTTATTATTAGAGAAAATAAATCTAACTATGAATGTTCTAAAATAATTCCCTTGGAAGGTTAATGTGTTGCTGCAAATGCTGGGATCATTATTGTCATTATTTCTGTTGTAGCTATAGGAAAGCTGAGGTTCCTCAAGGTTCATTGACCTCACAGTCATGCAGACTAAGGGCACTGCTTTCTAACTTAGTGTTTGTTTCTCTCTGCTGCCTCAGTGTCTGGAGTGACTCAGAGCTGCCCGCCTGGGGGCCCTGCTTTCCAGCCAGATAGTAAATCTATGGAGAGCTAACCAGCTCTCCATATGGCTTCTCTTCCTGCTCCCCGTGTGGGTCCCAGGCTGAGATGGGACTTGACGATTGTCTCCCAGGAAGGAAAAGCAGGCAAGTTGGACAGACTCATTGTCCAGTGCTCCAGAGGGGTCTTGAGATCCTCAACTCCATTCTCATGTTGTTCTCAGGAGAAGAAGCTGCACATTCAAGACTTAGAGTATATCACTCCATGCTTTTCATCTCATAGGTTTTATTCTTGACACCAGTAGGCAAAGGAGGGACAATGATTCCATTGGATAGTCTGAAATAGTCCTATGCCCAGGGGTGTTATCTTCCTTTTTACACTTTTTATTTGCTCAGTGTCTCCACAGACACAGCCTCTCTCTAGCTCTACATGTCTATTCTTGCTCCGCTCTTCCGTCTGAGATGGTGTTTTATTGCTCATCTCTTCCCGCCAGATGCCCCAGTCTATGAGGAAGAGTTCATGGGTGTGGCTTCAGAAAGACTCTGTGCTTGTTAGCCAAGCCAGATAGGTGATCTCTCCAGCAGAAATGTGAGCCAGCAGGGCAAGCCCCCAGAAAGAACCTTGAGACAGTGCTTGAAGCCACATGGTAGAGGAACAAGGTCCTTGCTTGAGTCTGAGCCAGGATATCTCAGTTTAGCAAAGTATCCCCTCCTCCACAGAAGAGACACCCTCTTCCCTCTGCAAGAACTTTCTTCTTATCTGGGCCCAGATCTTTCTTCTTGCCACCCCCCCCACCCCTGACTCATGGACACATTAGTCTGTAACACCTTGCTTAGCACCTATACTCCATGTATTCCTGGGACCTACAAGATGAGAAAAAATGTCCCATTCCTTCAAGCAGTCAATGTATAGTTAAAAGGATACGGCACATGTGTTTGGATTAGCTAGAGAGCATCATCATCATCATCTGTAAAATGATGGCTGTGCCAAGGGTTTATATGCAGTGTCTCATTTAATTCATAGAACACTCACAAAACTAAGCTCACTTTACAGATGAGGAAACTGAGGTTTAGAGGGTACAAATGACTTGTCAAAGGCCACATAACCCGTGGACTGCAGAACTGGGCTTCAAACCCAAAGTCTGACCTTAGGGTTCATACTCTTAATCTCACACTTTGTCCCCTCTCACAATTAAAAGTATGTGCAAAGTATGCAAGTAAAGATGCATGGCTCAACTCAAAACCCCAGTAAAATAAATGAAAGGAATTCTTTATTTTGTTGAATTCAATGTCTGTCTTCAAAATAGACTGCTTTCAGTTCCTGCTTAAGAAGAAGATGGCTCTTTCCAGCCATCTCTATGAAATTTTCACTTCAGTGAGGGGGTGGCAAAGGAAAGGAAAGGCATCCTTTAATGACTAGTTCTCTAAGCGATTTTAGGAGTGACATTATTTTTGGAACTTATTTTGCTTTCTTTTTAAAAAATTAAAAAAATTTATTTATAGTTTACATACAACAATATATTAATTTCAGATATGCCACATCGTGATTAGACATCTATGTAACTCACAGAGCTAGTGCCCCTCTGACACCATACATAGTTATTACAATATTACTGGCTATATTCCTTATGCTATACTTTATATCTCCACAATTATTTTGTAACTTCCAATTTGTATTTCTTAATTCCTTCCCCCCTTTTCACTGACCTCCTTATTTTACTTTTGAAATCACAGATGAAATGATATAACAGAGTAGAGGAGCAAATACAAAAAGTGTTTTTCACTACACTCCATATCACTATTTTTTCCCTTAAATTTCCAGGCATAATATACACATTTTTAAAGCCCACAATATTAGGGAGCCTTACAATTTACAGGAGTGCATCTTCATGGGGAAATCTTAATGGGTGAGTGGTGGAGGTACAGTCAGTTACATGCTGTATATTACACGCAATGCCATAATTTCCTTCATAAACTCAGTAAATGGGAAAGATTATTCATCTCTCTGTCAAATACAGATGGATATGAGGGCTGCAATCACTTCATCTCTGGCTTCTCATGGATATCCATAATCTCGGGGAAAAGCAAGATGAATTGTGTTAGGACTGCACATCAACTCAACAAGCACCATGAGAGAAAGAAAGAACGGAAGGTCTGCCCTTTAGATCTAGGTGGATCCTACTTATTGACACATTAGAAAATTTCTCTCTGCTTTGAAAACATAACTTTAGAGACAGAACATGAGAAAAATATACCATAAAAATCCCTTTGGGGCTGATTTTTTTATTTAACCAAACCAAAATATGAATGCTTATTATAGAAAAATGGCTCATAATCTGTTTTTAGTAATTTTCTGGAGAGGTCCTGAGATGCCAAATCCATCTTTCTGGTGTCTGCCTCAGTGTTTTGCTGGAGCTGGCTCTACTAGCTTGTTGGAACCAATTCTTAAATATCCAGGAATTTTTGGAACCAATTCTTAAACCATTAGTGGCTTGAAATTGTCTATGGTTGGAGTTTTTACATCATTGAAATCAGTAAACACTATAAACTGAGATTTTGCTTTTGTTTTTTGGAGGATCAGTCTACTAGCACACCACTGTGCCCAATTGATGCCAAATTCAGAACATCCGGTACCCTACTGTGATCCTCAAAGGTCTGTGAGACCCTCTGAACCCCGAAGCTCCAGGCGCAGCAGACTCCAGCTCTCCCTCAGTGCTACAGGCTCTCAGGACTTCACTACAGCTGCAGGATGGGAGCTGTTTTTGAATCAGCACCATGGCCAGGGACACTGCATTCATTTGAGTTCTGGTGTGAGAGAATGCTTCCTCCTGTGCTCATTTCAGCATGGCACCCGCCACCTCCTTCTCTGTCCCTTTTTCTGTACCATTCTCACAAGTGAGAAACAGAGCTGTGAAGTTTAAAGTTTCACTTATATAATTCCTATTTGGGTTACATTTTTCAAAAGTGCCTGGAAAACATCTTATTCACCTTCAGAGTAACCCTTCAGATTAAGTTGGGCATGATTATTCCTGTTTTACAGATAATAAAACAGGAGCAATTGGATGGGTAAATCATGCAAAACTATGAAACCAATTAGTAGTGGAGCAGGACTCTTAGACTGAGCAAAAGGATTCATTTTACACAATAAACAAAGCAAATGTGTGTGTGCATGTGTGTGTGTATCACACATGAACTGGTAAGATGAAATGTGGGAAGTTATTAATGAACATGGAGAAGGCACCAGCTACATGGGATAGCTATGATGGGTCAGGCCAGTGAGCATGGGATGCTCTGAGGACCTGTAGTGGCCTGCAGTAATTTACACCTGCCTCTGAGCAGTCAGTGATAGTTACAGTTCATCAAAGCCTCTTTGCTGGCCTTTAGGATGAGGCCCAGATTCCTTGCCCCTGCTAGCAGGTCCCTCAAAGGCCCCTTCCCTGGCAAGTGTCATGTTATTCTCACTTGCCTTTGGGGTTCCCATCTCAGTGCCTGTACTCCTCAGTCCTCCTGCCCTGACTCCAGCTCTACTGAACTGCTCAACTGTAGAACTTTGCATCTGTTAGTAATTTGCTAAAGAAGTTCCCACCTGCCCTGTCTTCACCTGCAGAGTAGGTTAGGTGTGCCCCATGGTACCCCCGCTACTCCTGTTCTCTCATGACCCTCATCATGCAGCACCCTGTCTTTTCTCTGCCTTCTGTTTGTGTCCATCACTAGCCTGTAAGCTTTTGGGAAACAGATTTTCATGAGGCGAATCTCTGAAGCTGCATTCTCCAGCCCAAGCATCTCAATAATTTTGTGTTGGAAGAATAAAGGAATATATTAGACAAAGGGAAATAACTCTCAGAATAAGCTTCATTCAGTTTCCATGGCACAACTTGTACATTCAGGTGAGTGCTTTCCTTCAAAGGGCTACTATTCACCTTTTCATCGACTTTCGCTTATTCCAGATATTTGGGCGGAATTGTGGAGGCAGGATAAAATACCTATATAATTTCTGTTTTTGGTACCTAGCACATGGTAAGTGCACCACTCAAATATTTGTTTGATGAACCAAAATAGTGAATGAATAACAAATGGATTTATATTCTTTTCACTGTTCTGGCTACATAATGACCTTTATCCTTCTTTACATGGTTAACATTCTCCGAAGTCTGATGCCAGGTTTTCCTGGAGCCACCACTGGAACTCTTTTTGGTGACAACAGCTGCAGTCTTCTCTCTCCTATCCTATTGTGACTTACACCTTGACTTTTCCAGACCCACTCCTGGGCCTGGATACTCTGTTTTCCTTCTTGATAACAAGGCCTCTGGCTTGGCCAACACTTCTTTATTTTTAATATACTTTCTGATGGTTATATCAGTTGTTCCCTGTAGGGTGGAAGCACCAGCCCATTTTACAGTTGAGGAAATTGAGGCTCCAGGAGTTACAAGTCTCCTTCTAAATCATGTGCTATGAACAAATGAGAGGTGGATCTGGGAACTGTATTTTGTTCCTCAGCCCCTAAGCCTATTTAATTCTCTCTGTGATTTTGTCTTTGCCTTCCCAGTTACAGGAGACTGTAGTGGGGTACATAACATTTTATAAAACATACAGAGCTTTCTTCTCTATGTGTGTTTACAGTATTCAAAGATATAAAATTATGAAATGCTGGGCAGCCTCATTCCTGCTTTTGGGGTGTGTCACATATTTTCTAGAACTTCATTCCTTCCTGTGTTCATCAGGGTTAGAGAAAGGGCTCATTCTTCACTCCCGCTGGTAGGGGCTGAGAGGGAAATGTGAGCAGGTCATCCGTAAAGGGCATGCAGACAAAGTCCCTGCTTCTGCTTAGATTTTCTCCCCAAACCAGCTTGTCCCCTTCTGATCTTTGTGCATCAGCAGGGCAGCCTGGGCCAAAAGCCTTTGTATTTGGGATTCTTTTCAAGTGAAGACACCAGAGCCATATCCTCATTGGTCACTAAGGTGTCATGTCCCGAGAGATGGATTAAAACATTAAGGATGTCGTTACCAAGAAACTGGCCCCATCCTTTTATTCTCACTGAACAGCCACTGTCAGAGGCTCTCATTCTTCAGGAAATGAAAAGTTGTTTTTCTAGATTTGATCAGAAATCTTCTGCACAGAGAAGCTTACTGAAGTGACTACAGAGCAGGCCCCATGTTTATGCTGAGAAATTCTGGGAGCAGCAAGCTTCCTGCCTTGTGCATTTGTGTGTGTGTGTGTATTGTTGTTATTTGTTTGTTGTTCTTGTTGTTGTTTTAATGAGAAATGGAAAACCAGAATCTTTGCAAGAAACAGATGCTTGTCTTCTGTTGTCCTGGGCAGGAGTGGCTTCTGGCTCAGTGGACAGAGTGCCTGGTGTGTTGGCATTTAATGCCAGGGGACATGCCTTTTCCTTGTTCCTCTTAGACCAACATGTTCCATTTAAGAAACGACTGAAGTGGGAAAACCTAGAGTTCCCAGCCATAGTCACACAGTCCAACCTTCATAATGTTTCCTTATCTGCATGTTTTCTGCTCTATCATTCACTTCATGTTTTTCTTCAGAGAAACTTACTTTCTTTATTCAGTTGATTTTTTTTTAAAGGACACTTTGTGCTTTAACCATGAATGGAAAAACTGATATCCCTTGCTATAAATCTATAAAAGTAAATATGGTGAAATCAAAGCTATATTACTAAATTCTAGCTCGGTACTGTTGCCTGGGGGAGGCTCTAAGCACAAGGCCTGCTCTAAGCCAGAGAGAATGTAGCCAGGCTTAGAGACACATTAGCCTTCTCTTTACAGGCAGTCAGGATTTAAGTATAATTTGAAAAGGGACTGAATTTCTTTCATTGAGCCAAGGCCAAGAATAGGGTGAGGTCAGTGAGGTGCCCAGGATACAAAATTAAAAAGGTACCCAGTCCCAGGGCAGACACTGCCCTTGCACTTTAAGGAGGGAACACCTCCTTAAATTTTGTCCCCTAGGCACCTCACTTTGCCTTACTCTGGTCTCAGTCCTCTGTGAGTGGATGTCATTCATCACCAGGTTCCCTTACTACCACCAGCTGTGGCCTTGGGAAGCATGACTTCTTTCAGCCTCCTGCTCTTTCAGAAGAGAGTTTTGGTTGGTATGCTTATGCCCAGGTAGCTCTTAGCCATGACAGAACCCTTTTCTAAGTACTCACATGCCACCTGTTTAATACCAAATGGCAAGATGTGCTAAGTATTTTCATCAGATTTTCCAGCTCTAGTTTCCAGAATCTACCAGTTTTCCTCTTTTGAACCTGAGTATTATTTCCTTTTGATCTGTCTTCTGACATCGCTCTTGTACTCCAGATAATCTCTTTTTCTCCTGCTCCAGTGTTCCATGCAGGCAGGGGAACAGTTTTGCTGGGATGGCCCTGAGTCTGCCATGCTGTTTCCGTTCCAGAAATGTCCTTAAAGCCATGCTCATGTGTCCTTACTCCCTTGGTGAATGTTCCTTTGACCACTGCATGACGAAGGATGACCCCAGCTCAGTCTGCTTCTTCTCTCTAATGTTGTGCTTTACATCATGGTGGCCTCTGCAGCCTGTGTCCTTGCCTTTCCCTGCTCCCCTCCCCACCAAAGCAGGGATGTCTTACACAGCTCAGAGCCCTTAGTGCACATAACCAGGCTTGGGTCAGCAAAGGGCCAAGGGCATGGCTATAGAACCAGAGAGCTGGGGTATTGCATGCCTGTTCCACTGCTGAACCTCCCAAAGCCTGCTTTTCTCTACTGTGAAATAGAGCCAGCAGTGCCTTCCTCCAGAGCAATGATGAGGATGTCATAAGGCTGAGATGGCAGACCCCTCTACTGTAGCCTCCCTGGGTGGGAGCTGATTGAAGTGGTTCACCTCTGCTTAGGGGAAGGACAGGCAGCAGCAATCAGTTTTTTTGTTGTTGTTAACAACACTTAACACCACCTCTTCTCCTTTTAATGGAAATTCTAATATCAACAACTTAGGTCCAATGTTTTTAGCTCCTTAAGAACTTCCGCAGCCATAGATTTATAGGATTAGCAGAGCAACCCTGAGACAGGAGGGAAAAATTAGGCCCATTTTACAAATGGAAAAATCAGGGAAGTGAAGTGATTTACCCAAAGTCACAAAGAGAGCTAGTTCCAAGCAGAGTCAGGCCTGGGATCCGGATCTCCCAACTGGGTTCCATATTCCTTGGATTTGGTTCCTTTGCCTCTAGGTGACCATGTTGTTGGGATGTCTTGCTGCTAATTGCTTCCTTCTTAGCCCATGTTATAGGCTGAACTGTGTTCCTCCAAATTTATACTTTAAAGTCCTAACCCAAATACTTCAGAATGTGACTGTATTTGGAGACAGGACCTGTACAGAGGTAATTAAGGTGAAATGGGATCTTATGGGTAGATTCTAATCTAATATGATCAGTGCCCTTATAAGAAGAGGAAATTAAGACACAGACAGAGGAAGATTATTTGAGGAAACAGTGAGAAAGTAGCCATCTATAAGACAAGGAGACAGGTTTGAGACGAAATCAACCCATTGATACCTTGACCTTGGGTTTCTAGCCTCAAGAACTGTGAAAAAATAATTTATATTGTTTAAGCCATCTAGACTGTGGTATTTTGTTATGGCAGCCCAAGCTGACTAATGCAGATCATCTGTTAAAATTGAAAGACAAAAAAAAAAAAAAAGAAAAAGAAAAAAAAAAGGAATGACTACCTGGGCAAAGAGAATGATGGAAAAACCCCAATTCCGGAAAAAAAGCAATGATTCGTCATTTGGTCACATTACTGCGGGAATTTCTATGTTTCAAAGCTAAATGCTTTGGAGGACCTGGGCAATGCTGAGGCTTGGAAAGGAAACTGAGTTTCTTTCATAGACAACAGTGGTTTAAAAAGCCAAAATGGACATAATTCGTTGTGGAACAATCTGAGCCCTCTCTTATAAAATGAGGTCAGTTGAGAGGACAGAGGGGTCGTGGGTTTCAGCATAAACTCTGTTAGGAATTGTGCACTTGGAACACTTTGTCCAATTTCAGTTACTCCTGGGTTTGCATTACAGATGCTTAGCAAGTTACTTAACCTCTTTGAGACTTTTTTTCCTCAACTTTAAAGTAGGGACAATGCATTCTCTCCCAAGGTAGAAATATGTGTCATGTCTGGAATAGAGTAGAGGCACTCTAGGTAGTAGCTGTAGTTATAAACTGTCACTTTATTTATTATTAATTCCTCTAGTGTTGTCCTTACTTTCCCAGGACACAGGAAGAGCAGGAGCAGTAGGGCTGAAGGTGCAACAGCTTCAGAGAGCAAAGAAATCAGCAGAGCCACCAGGTGGAAGCCAAGGAGGGAAGAAATGGAGTGTGGGGGAGGCAGGTCTGTGGGGGAGAGAGAGAGAGAGAGAGAGAGAGAGAGAGAGAGAGAGAGAGAGAGAGAGAGAGAGAGAGAGAGAGAGAGAGAGAGAGAGAGAGAGAGAGAGAGAGAGAGAGAGAGAGAGAGAGAGAGAGAGAGAGAGAGAGAGAGAGAGAGAGAGAGAGAGATCATACATTCCCACTTGTTATGGGGCCCAGAAGGAATGAAATGCAGAAGCCTGAGGGTGTCACAGTTCAAAGTTTCAAAGCATTATGCTCCTGTTTGCTTCCCCTTCCCACTGCCTGCCTCTCCAAACAGCTTTCTCTCTCCTGGGTTATAAGCAAGGATGTGATGTGACTCCATGGTCCCCAGAATCAAGTCAATCCAGGGTCAATCAGTAATTAGTAATGAGCATCATCGTGTATTCTTAACCTTGCTCTAGACACTGAGGAATGGAAGAAAGTAGAGGCCTTAGTTCCTTCTAATTCACCAGCAAGATTGGTGAGCTGTCCAGACAAGACACAGTTAAGTGAAGTAATGGGCGTAAACCAGCCAGCATGTGGTAAATGTTCAGTTCAAGTAAGCCATGAGATAGAGTGCAGTTAATTGTATGGGCAGCAGGGCTTCCTGTGTCTCAGAGAGAGCACTGACTTTGGAGTCCTCAGCTGCCACATTTGTGCTGGTGGAGGCTCCTGTACCTCGTTTTCACATACATGAAATAGGTGCCTTCGGGGTTTTCTCACTGGGCTTTGAAATGTTCCCAGTGGGAGTACTATTCACACTTTAAGCTGGAGAATTCTTCCAAGTAAGACTGTTTACAGGGATTCAGAGTACTGTTTGCACAAATTCAGAACAAAGGGAGGCAACAGGAGCAGACAGAGTTGAAGGATAAGCTGAACTGGGCCTTAAGTCTCAGAAGCAAGAGCCATGATGCAGTGGGGACTCACCCACACCGAGTCCTCGGAGCCCTTCTCAGCTCCATCTGCGTGTAAATAGCGGGCTGCTGCGGAGGATGTGCTGTGCTAGGGAGAAAAGCACAAGGCTCAGTCACACACCGTTTCGTGAGCTCAGTGAGAGGAAGCGTGTTGCTTGTCATTGGCATTGTCCCCAGCAGGGAACACCCAGCTCCGCAGATCACCCCTGAAAGAGCAAGGCCCCAGCATTCGGGAATAGGACGTTGCTGCCAACACAAGTGAGTGCAAGCACAGGAAGCCAGCAGCTTATGCTTACCTTCTTCCCTCCACAGAAAACTGATTCTTGCCAAGTTTGAAGTGGTGGGTAAATGCAGAAGCCTGAGGTTTGAAGTTAACACCAGTAATAGCTTTAAGGGGAGTAAAAAAAGCAACTGTAATGGAGGATCATTAATTGCAGTTTTGATCCAATCAGGAGCAGAGCGAAGCTGAGCATAGTGCATCTTCCCATGGTTCTCTCTCCTGCTGTTCTGCAGCTGGACATTTCTCACACTGCTCTTGGAAAATCTCTTAGGTTTGACTCTGACTTTGACTTCCGTGGACACAGAGCAGCTTTCAGCACACATTTTGCAGCCAGAGGATGCCTCTCTCTGCTACATGAGCTTGTGAATGCATCTTTAACAGTATGAATCTATTAGCTTTGCAAGTTTGGCATTTATGAGGAGGTAAGCCTGGATGGCTGCTCTTAACTTCAAAGCCAGAAAAAATGTGATGGATAGATGTGAGGGGAAGAACATTTGGCATACAACAGAAGCTAAATGGCCAAGAATGGCGATAACTGCTAATGGAATCAGGTTAGCTGAATCATGGACTCCTGATTCACAGTATAACCATTTTATTAGATAATAAAGAATGCCTTTATTCCCAAGAAATGGATTCCTAGGAAGTTCTCATGAAGAAACCTCTTGAACACTCTGCTGTGTACCACATTAGCTCCCCTAATGGGCTGGAAACTTATAATGAACAGCATAGACAGAGTGTGCGCCACTCAGGGTCACGTGGGGAAGTGCCTGTTCGAGGGCCGGCAAGGCAGTGAGTACAGCATGCTCTTCAGAAGGCCTCCTAGGGACAGGCACACCAGCCTGTCACCTTGGTCTTTAAAGCACGGGTCCACAAACTTTTTTTGTGAAGGGCCGAATGTTTTAGGCTTTGAGGGCCATATGGATTATCATATATTCTTGTTGGTTGTTGATGCTACTTCTGGTGCTCCACCTTCTCCTCCTCTACTTTCTCCTCCTCCACTTCCTTCTTCTCTTCCTCTTCCTTCACTTCCTCTTCTTCCTCCTCCTCTTCCTCTCTCTCTCTCTCTCTCTCTCTCTCTCTCTCTCTCTCTCTCTCTCTCTGTCTCTCTCTCATAATCTTTTAAAAATGCAAAAACCATTCTTATCTTGTGGGCTATATAAAAATAGGCCACAGACTGCATGTGACCATTGGGCTATAGTATGCCCACCCTTGTTGTGGAGGCTTGGTCAGTTCATGAGCCTGGCAGAGAGGGACACAACATGAAGGGAACATGTTTGGAAGTTAGTCACTCAGGCACTGCATCTCCACTGAGTGACCTCTGCATACCAGGCTCTATTCTAGGACACTTGGGATATGCCCATGGGCAAACTAAAAAGGAATGCCTGCCCTCATGAATCTCACATTCTAAAGAGGAGAGAGAGACAATTAAAAAGAATAAAAAATAACTATGTGGGGAGGTGATAAATGCTAAGAAGAATTTAAATAAAAGCGTAGGACCTGCTAGACAAAGGTGAATGGGGAAGAGAGGGGTCTGGCCCTCCTTGTTTCAAAATCTAGCTTGGCCAGTTCTAGACTGTGTGAGCTTGGTTGATTTTGTCACTCTCGGAGTCTCAGTTATTTCTATAACATGAAGGTATTCTTTAAGGGCAGTCATGGGGATTAGATGAGCATATGAAGCACAGAATTATAGTAGGAGGCATTCAACAAATAGTAGCAGGTATCAGCATTATCATCATATTATAAACAGTAGGAACAGCAGTCACAGTGGCAGTGGTATTAGTAGCAGCTTACAACACTTGAATTAAGCTTCCAGATCATCCACCTATTCATGTCAAGGCTGTCAAATTATGGTCATGGTTGGAAGGCTCATGAAGTCATGAAGTCCAAAGTCCTCATTTCACCAATAAAGAAACCAAACTCTGAGAAACCTAAAACTGAGGAACGGAAGAAAGAGATGAGCTTGCTTAAGTTCACACAGTGAGCTTTAGAGCTCCTCCTCCCTCTAGCTGAGGGCACCTCATACCACTTCACTCCTATGCTAATAACTTCTCTTCAAACTTACCCTCCACCAAGCAGGACTCTTAGAAAGCACACACTCCTTCATCTGAGAGCTAATCCTGGCCCTGACAAGTGACAGTGATAAGACCTTAGGCCAGTTACTTCATTTTTCTGTACTTCGGTTTCTTCATCTGTAAAATGGGGATAGTAATGAAACTAATGATATATAATTCGCATGAGGTGTAAATGTGTTAATAATTGTAATACACTTAAAGCAGTCCTAGATAAATAAATGGAGAATAGAGCAAACTTTGTGAAAACACCTATTTATATATTTTCTAGGTTGAAGGTCTATAGCTTTCATCAGATTTCCTAGGAGATTTGTATCCCTAAAATAGATTAAGCAACATCAAGCTCTTCCAATTAAAATAGAATTCCATTTGCAAAAAAAAAAAAAAAAAATTAATTAAATTTGCCATAACTCCAACTATTGAGTGTGCAAGGAGAGATCCATTCAGGCAATTCCCACCCCTCTGTGGGCCTAACTCTGCTCTGTGGTCAATACCACAGATAATGAAACAATGCATTAAATATAGTTTCTTCTCCCAAAGATGTTATCAGACAGCATCCTGGCAGGAAACAGATGGCACATTCAAATTAGGTAGTTCAAAGAAATGTTAATAAAGGGATTATTTACAAAAGTGTGGGTAGGATCTTGTGAATGATAAAATAGTGTAGTACTCTAGGCTAGACAGGGTGGAGTACAGTGAACACCCTCCACCCAGGCCTGAAGGGGAGGATCTTTTTAGGGACTCTGAAGATAAAGCTGGGCAGGTGGTTCACCTGACAACAGTTGTGATCTTCCTTTTGGTGGAGGGTCTCAGCCATGTTGCAGTGACCTCAAGGGAGGGTGCTGGGGTAGTAAATACTCCTAAACCTCCCCTTTCTTCAATCCCTGTGGTCCCCATTGCTGAACCCAACCACAAGAGGACCAACAACAGAACTCATCAATTGTAGTCCCTGTGGCCCCTGGGGCAAGAGCTGGGAGGCCAGAAGGAGGGTAAAAGGAAATTCCATCTGGTGGGGCAAATGGAAGATATTCAGCTATGGGAACTCATTTGAGGAAGGAGAAATAGCTGAGTGGATCATGCGACATTAACACATGAGATAATCAGGAATGCAGAATTAAATTCTCAGCAGGAAGAGTAAATAGTAAGTGTTTTCACATTTAGGAAGTTTGAGAGTATGAAGTCATCACATTTTAGGGTATATGAATCTTAGTATATTTAAAAACTTGTAGTCCCAGAAATCGAATACTCAGCTGTTTCCCCTGAAAGCAATGCAAAGGTGATCCCAATTTAAGTGTTTAGTAAATGTTTGTCAAATTGAATTGATTCCTAACACTTATTTTTTTAAACTTATTTTGAACTAATTAATAGATTCAAAAGAAGTTGTAAAAATAGCACAGAGAGGTCTGGTGTACTCCTTCCCTAGCTTCCCTCATGGTGACATCTTATGTAATGACAGAACATTATCAAAACCAGATATCTATTACTTTTTTCATATCTATAATACATACATTTCCTTTTTAATCATGAAACATTTTATAGATAAATATCATAATATTAGTTTGTTTGCTCATCTTTCAAGATTTAACAGATGTGAATATTTGAGATTTTTGCTTCGGATTCTTTTTTTTTTAAGTATAATTTGAGTCATTGTGTTAGGGTCACATTTGGTGAGGGTGTTTATTTGGAGGCATCCACTTTGTAGACCAAAGACCTGTAAACACCTCCCCTGCCACTCCCTTGGCAGCCCAGCCACTCCCAGCAATTCTCTTGGGAGAATTCGTGATGCCAGCATATTATTTTGTGTGTTCTTAGTCAAATGTCTTAATCTCTCTGAGCCCTGGTTTCCTCATTTGAAAAAATGAGAATAATATTTACCTCACAAGGTTGTCATGAGAATAAAGGTAGACAAAGCATCTAGAATGCCTGACACATTCTAGGTACTCCCTATCCGTAGCTACCTTTATCTTCATAGCTGCAGAAGATCTATTAGTAAGGACTATGGCATCAGTTGATCTGAATTTAAATTCAGGTTCTTTTACTAATTAGCTCAGAATGGTTAGTTAATTCTTTTTGGTCTTTGTTTTTCTGTTTTTTAAATAAGGATTACACCTACCACATAGGGAAGTGGTAAAGATTCAAGGAGAAGCATGCACAGTGTCTGGTATACAAGTACGTAGTAATTGATGTTCTCATTATTAGATATAGATTATTAGTAGGTTAAGGGTAGGGACTGTAACTTCTTTCTCTATCTGCAGCATCTAGTGAGCAGTGGTTCAAACAAGGTACTCGGTCAATTGTTGACAAGTGAAGGAATGTAGGAGTGACTAAATCTTGAGTTGGTGAGTGTTCTGGAACCCCTCATCAGATACCACATCAGCTGGGCCTGGTGTGTTGAAGCTTGGTGCCATCCTGAGCCCTTCCTCTTGGAGCCCCATTCATCACTCCTGACTTCAGCGTGCAGGCACAGCTAGTGATGCATCGCCCAGCCCCTTATCACATGGAGGAAGCCTGCTCTCTAGGCCCAGTCTCATGTAAATGCAATCGGGACCCCATTCATCAAGGGGACGTGAGTTCTCCTGGTAAACTAAACTGCCTAATGTACAGTGAACATGAGTTCTCTCCACAGCATACTGAGCAGCCTAAGTGAGGCACCTGTTGGAATGGATGCTGGGTTTGGCCAGTTGACATTCAGGAGATAAAACTCCTGTGTGTCATAATGTGATTGTCTCTAACACAGGTTTCCAGAGGAGGCTGAGGGTGAGCAAGTGGGGACAGAGTGTGAACTTTACAATCAGAGATGCAGTCAAGCTCCTTCTCCACTCCTTACAATGTGTACTTTAAAATGTTACACAACCTCTGGAGCCTCCGTTTCTTCCTTTGTATGGCAGTGGCAATAACAAACTTCTGAGTGGTTGTGAGAACCACAGCAGTTAGTTGATCCTTTGCAATTATACTGTAATACAGCTATTACATGAGCACACAACTTTTTTTTTTTTAATGGGAAGCCTTGGGGATAGTTGCCTGGAGTACAATGAAGAAATATTCATGTTTGTCCTCATTTATTCTCTCAAACATTCAGTTACAAACTATATGTCACATTGTGAGGGAAAGACTAGCCACTGCTTTTAGCATCTCACTTATAATGGCAAAGAGAGCATGAAACATTTAAGGTGTGAAAAAGATAGTGAGATGAGTGCTGTAATAGAGAGATGCACAGGGATTGGGGAGGGTCGGGCCTGGCCCAGCCTGCAAGGGTCCTGGAAGCTTGTTCCCATCAAGCTGAGCTGGCCATGCTTTTCTATGTGTAGATGAAGATGTTATATTTTGTATCTTTGTTTTCAAGAAGTTTGTCATTTGCAATTTTGTAGCTCAATTCAAAGCGCTACTATATTTGGATCCTGTTTTTAACAGGTTTCAACACTGACAGTCATTTTGACACTGTAGGCTGTTAGTCCTGAGCACTCAATTTTGCTTCCTTTGGATTTGATTGAACTGAGTTAATTCTCAAGGATGTCCTTCACCAACACCACCCAGCAGAGCACATCTGGGCCATGCTTTCTGAGCTTTGATGGACTAAAGATAATCTTTCCACTGCCTTCAACGTGGCTGCTGTACCTCTGTTGGGTCACAATTTTTTGTACCTCATAACTTGATAGCTCTGTGTGGTGGCAGTGAATGTACCCAAGGAGAAGTCTGAGGGCAGCCTGACTTTTTTTTCTTTTTTTTGGCAACATACTGATTTTATTTTTTTTGCTTGGGTATTCATTAGAACATATTTGTTATTTCAAATCCATATTTTGAAGAAAGTTGCTAAGAGGGAGTTTCTTCGCAGATTTTTTTTTGAAATGTAGTGATGCTCTTAGGTCATTTTTTTGGCTTAGCAAATTCTTTTACTTTTATATCTTTGTTGTTTCTACAGAGTATATGCTGTGCTGGTGTTTAGTTCTGAAATACAAGTTATGTTTGATGGTTGCAGCTTTCTATATTTATCACTTTCTCTATTGTGACTTTTACCTTCTTATCCTTTTCTTTTGTAGTCTAAGAGGGGTTGTCAAATTGTGGTTCACATCTAGAATATTCAGAGCCCCTTAGAGGCGACAGGTATGCCTGGCTCCATTTACTGATTTTCAGCCTGATGTTTACTGCTTCCAGTGTTGTCTATAATTCTGCTTCTTCTTGAAGATGGCAGAAATGTGAGATGAAGTGAGATGGGCAGGCGATGGCTGGATGGTGAGAGAGGTCTTATGTCCTGTTGGTGATGGGGAACCATTCAAGGATGTTTGTCAGGGTATGGCCCAGGAAGTTTTGTGTTTTAGGAAGTCACTGTGGCATTTGTGTAAAAGAGGGTGGGCCATAAGGAAAGAGACAGAGGTAGAAACAGTGGCACACTGTTTACATTGCCCTACAGTTGACCAGTGTCTTATCTGAAATGGCTGGCGGATGGAGAATTAATGTAGACACAGTGAATGTTTAAAACATTGAAGACTAAATAGATCATTGCAGCTATACTTGTGTGTGATTTAAAAGCAGGTAATACAACACCCCCAAAGTAATAAGCTTCTCTCAGAGATGAATTAGGACTCAGTCTGGCAATTACATTAAGGTTTCTGATAGATAGCTCACATGGAGAGCTGCAATTATGATACATATCGCTATTCTGCATGGCGGGTTCACATAACTCATCATGTTGGTTGAAGTTTAATGAAAATAAAGAATGTAAAAGACTCCCCACTTTAGGGGAAAATGACTTTCTGTGATTTTCACCATACTACTTAAATAATTAATTTTTTTTTCTGTGATTGAATGTGAATAATAAATAGACCCATATATACCTTCCATTTTATTGTTTCAAGCTAATATAGGTAACCTCACTTAGGATGCATAAGCCTTCTAAAAATACTTTGTAAACCAACTTCTTCCCATGCAAGAAAAGAAAATAATTTTCCCATGCTATAAAAGGTAAAGGATAGAAGGTGTGTGTGTGTGTGTGTGTGTGTGGTGGGGGTGGGTAGGAGAAAACACCAGGATGATAGGTATTAACAGACCCAACTTCTGGTCTCAGGTCTGCCATTTTCTAGGTGTGGGGAGTTATTTAGTGTGGCTGAGACTTAGTTTCCTGGCTATATGTTGAGCACAATAGAGGGTCATGAGAACTAAATGAGATGACATGTGAATGTGTAGTACAAGATGGGTAGAGAGAAGTGAGTTGTTTAAATATTTTAATATTTCTTGAAGTTGAAATACATTATTAATAGCAAAGAACATCCAAAAAATCATTCTTACAAGAGCCACTCAACTAATACCCACAGCTAGAAAATGCCTGCTCCATTGTGGCATTGGTGTCCCTCCGGGAGATAACAAAACAAAAACAAAACCAAAACAAAACAAAACACAAACAGTCCACCCAGAGATGTTCCATATCAAAGATATTGTACTAAAATATGTTTTCCATGTCCATGGAAAATTATATGTTTTATCATTATTTTAAAGGATTTTTAAATGTAGTTGGGGTGCGTGCTTAAAACATTTGCTTAATGAAGTAGACATCTATCTGATGACTTTGAAACCACTCAGAGGCCTGATTCTTTATTGAGATTATAGATAAGGTTATGATCCTTGCCCAGGCTATTTGATTTATACCCAAGGTATCTCCAGAGAGACCTGGAAACATCTGGCATTTGGTAAGTCAGTAACCAGGGATTGGGGTAGAAGCATGCCCCAGATTATGTTTTGGAAATGCTCAGGTACTCCCACTACATCTGAAGGTTTACTCCTAGAGAAAGGCAAGGTGGGGTATCCAGGAGCCTGCCATCTTTGCCAGGTCCAAGGGCATTCATAGATAATTCTGCGGGGAGGCCAACCACATTACATGGTACCAAAAAATCTTGAGAGGTAAGAATACAGGTATTCCACATGGGGAATTTGACACAGCACAGAAAACCTGGGGCATTCTCCCTAGAAATGAGAGAATGGAATCCATCTTTACTAGAATAGCCGCAGACCACTTTGGAGGCAACAGGACATATCTGATGCAATTTAGACCTTGGGAGGTCAGAACTTTGATGGGATATTCCCACCCACAACCCGTGGTCCTTGGGTAACTGATTATAGTTAGAGTGAAAATGAGCAACTGATTTGAAATTAAAACTATCTCTCTCCTGGCTTTGAGCCCCATTTGCATCACTCATTTGTGGAGTCTCCAGGATAAAATTTCACCTCCTCTTAATCTCAGTTTCCTCTACTTATCATATAGAGGTAAACACTGAAGATGCCTTTATTTTTTCCTCTTACTTATAAATACTTATACTCTGAGCTGAGTGTTTCCTTCTAAACTTAGATGTCTTTCCACCAGAATTACAGAACTCCCTGTGGCCCAAGTCAGACTTGGGCCACATGCTTGGATGGCTCTCTGCTTTCTGGCTGACATCAGACAGGTCAGCACTTCTTTGTGAGTCAGGACCATCCTGGCCACCACCCCAGCCAACTGGCTTCTTGGGAAGAAAACCATTCACAGGGCTCATAAGGCCATCCACATGTCCTGGAGATCTAAATTAAGACATTCCTCTTAAAATAATGTTTCCATGGAAACGTGGTCTTTGCTAAAGTTGAGAAAGCTTAGGCTTTTAATCAGGCCTCTTTGAGCAGAGGAAGTTATCACTTGGGCATCAGTTTAAGAGAAGGTAGTTTGACATTTGCTGAACATTGTCTTTATATATTTCTCCCATTGCAACACAGAGGCCACCAGACAACACATTGTGCGATGCTGATCATCATCAGCCCAGCAGAGCTGTGCTTGGGCAAGCTGGGGAGGAGAAGGGAAGGGAAGTGAGCAGCTGTCACTTAGCACCCAAGATGCATGCTCTGTCACTCCAGTAATCCATCAAGGAACATCATATTCATCAAAAGCTCTAAAATATATGCAGCAGACACCTAGATGACAGCTTGTAAAGAATTTCCCAAGCTGGGTTGTAAAAAGGTTAAAAGGTACATATTAAGAACATTTTAACATGGAAAACACATGAAATTTCTTCCCCAGGATGTGCCTACTTTGCAAATAAAAATGGGTTCAAGAAAAGTTCAGACAGCATTTCCAAGAGGGTGTTCCATATAATATCAATAGTCCAAGGTGACACTTTTTAAAAGGATCAGGTATATTGGATATTATGGTCATTCTTTGGAGTTAAGCAATGCTCATTTGCATATAAAATACTCTGAGATCTATAGTAAAAATACCTGTTAATTTTGTTTCATTCAGTGTTTCCTAAAATTTATTGATTCTGGAAACTTCGATGTCCCAAATCATACTCCATCCCTCTTTTGTGGCACACACTTGGGAAACCTAGAGAGTTTCCATCACACTTTTCCTCAGTGTAATCTTTGTGGCTATCTCAAAGGTGGGATCTGGAGCTGAATGTCGAATGTTGACCTGATGTGTTCTTACTGATATATTTCTTTTCATACATTCTCTAAACATTGACTACTTTGGATAAAAGACATTCACAAACAACTAAACTTCTAGGAATATCAAATAAAAGCATCTGAAGGGGGAAAATGAGAGCAGATTTTACAGGGCCATATGGACAGCTTGTGGCACTGCCTTAATCATATGCAGAGAACAGAGCCATAGCAGAGTATACATGGTCACATGTGGAATAACACTTGGCTTTTTGGAAAATGGAGATGTTTATCTGATGGAAACATTTTATGACACTGAGGTTGAAGTATATATTTCAACCTTTTTTTTGATAGCG